>LPNX011041415.1:10274-43561 GCA_001517045.1 Pseudotsuga menziesii | reverse complement strand
TTTTTGCACTGTTTCATTCTTCAATAACTGAGTAAATTGTGTGATCTATCATGTGAGTTGTGTGTTTGTCCACAGATCTATGTGCTCAATTTAATACTTAATGGTCAACCCTATGTATTTTTATTATTTTCTTACCACCTCAATAGTCAATCTTATGTATTTTTATTATTTTTCTTACCACCTCAATGGTCAACCTTATGTATTTTTATTATTTTCTTTTAACATCCTTCAAAGTCAACCACATCATTTAAAATTCATGGGAGTGTGTCCTCCACATCTTCATAGGGTTGCATCAAGCACTAGGGCTTTTAATGGCATGCCATGTGCAAGGTGCCATCATGGGCTTCAAGCTTGTCACTAAATGGACATCATCAATCCAATATGTGTTTGGGTGCCTTAACCACATCAAGTGCAAGCAATGGATATCAAGGTCTTCACAAGGTTCCATGACTTCATTAAGTCACCAAAGACCACATCATCATGCCATCTAACCATGTAAAGTGCAAGTAGTTGGCTCCATGACCTTTGCAAGGGCATCATGGTCTTAGGGGTTCCAATTCTTCACGGGATTCTTCATCATACCAAGGACATGTTCATGGGTTTCATAGCCTATCAAGGACCATACAAGGTCATCATCATCATACAAGAGCTCCATGACCCAACAAGGGTTGCAAGATCATTACACCATCAAGTGTGGGTCCAAGGACTCCTTCAAGTCTTCTTCATGAAGCAAGAGGCTTCTTTGACATGCCAAGGGGATTCGTGGGATTCTTCAACCTCCTCAACCATACCGGGAGACTTCCAAGGGTTAAGATCCATCATGACATCATTTGTGGAGTTGCTAGGCCTTCTCCTGAGATACCATGACACCATCAGAGCATGAATGACCAAATAATGGGTCATTAATGCTTCACCACATGGGCTTTAGCACCATCTCTAGGGTCTTCAACATCTTCAGCAAGGTGGTGGCTTCAAGATCCAGCCTTGTGGGTATGAGGACCTTGTCAACTGGGTACAAGGTGCTTCAAGGCACAAACCCACTCTGTAAGGGGTTCAAGGCACTGCAAGGTACAAACCCACTCTGTAAGGGGTCCAAGGCACTGCAGATGGGACTTGGCAACATTAATGACATCTTGTGGGGCCGCTGTAAGTCCATGTTGGCATCAATGGCAATTTCATCAACAAGCTGCCAATTTCATTAACAAGCTGCCAATTTCATTTTAAAGTTTTCAATCACTTCTTTAGATTCTAGAGGTCGTGAATCCATGCCACAAACATTTCCAAATTGTCAGATTGTGGTTAATTCAAGCTGGTTCATGACCTTATATGGCATCACATTTACTTCAGCTCCAGAATCTAGCATACAATTATGGAGAATCAACTGGTTTATTTCTAGGGCCACATAGAAAGGAGGATACTTGTCTCATTTGTTCATCACACTCTGAATCATGACAGGGGGACCCTTTGTTATCTTGGGCATTGGTTTTTGTATTCTTGTTTTAGGTTGTATTCCCAAACATCTTACAACCTTGTTACTTATTGATGGTACCTTTAATAGCTCTTGGAGCGACACAGGCATGCTTAGCTTGTTTAGGAAAGGAGATATATCAATGTTTAAACCGAAGCGGTTTGTTTTATCCTTCTTTCCTGTTTCTAAACCAAAAAATTCCATGACCCGAGCCTTGGTGAATGGAATTTTTACTAGCATCTTAAGAGATACCGAGACCATTAAATTGGATAATTTGCTTGCAAGGTCTATCTTGATCGGTTCTTGGGACACCAGTTTTCCCTGAGGTGGATCTCTTTTCAATAGTTTAGCATTCAGAGGTGGTTTCCACATATTTCCTTTAACAACAACAGGTTTAGGAGTTGGGGTAGTTATGATATCTTTCTTAGGAGGTGCCACTACTTTCTTTGTTTGAGTATGTCGTTGTGGATTGTTTCCCTTAGGACTCTTAACTATTGGCATAAGAGTGCCTCCACTACGATGAGGCATGCTACTAACTGGTGATTTCCTAGGTTTAGTGGATACATGATCACTTTTCTTAGGGACAACTTTAGATTGAGATCGAGTGATCACATAATTGTTGTTTCCAACTTCTTTCACCCTGCGAGGTTTTGTTTGTTCATGCAGGAATTGAGGACCGTCAAATTCTAGATAATCTTCCTTACATTGCTGGGCTAAATGGGTGAAGGCTGAAACCATTTCACTCATTGCAGTTGTGAATTTCTCAGGAAGTACATAGTTAGAATCGAATTCTTCATAAAAATCCATATCTCTTAATAAGAGATTTTGAATGTTATACTCATGGCTAGGTCCTGTTGTCACATATATAGTAGCTGGGCTACTTCTATTCCTGAGCAGTTCTTTGAGCCAGCCCTTTACTATGAGATCAGCAGATGATGAGCCATTGGTTGATGATATCCCACTTTTCAGCAGATCTAGAGCATCAAGATCGACCAGTTTTATGCCATGACTGAGCCTCATGACCTCAGATTTGATAGTTAGCCATTTTGCTTTCATGACCTAGAGTAGAGATTGTTATAGTGCCTATGTGTAGCAGCAACAATTTTTCTAGTGATCTTCAGATGGTTTTCAGATCCAGTACTGGTATGTGAACTAGGTGATATTATGGTTTGTGCATATGGATTTTTGATGTTGCTCTGTTACCTATTTTATCAACGAGACTTGGTTGATTTTGATTATATGTTGGCAATACTTTATCTTTGTTTAATTGGAATCTAGAGTATAAGCAATTTAGTGGTTTTACTCGGGAGATTCTTTTGTATACTCATTGGCCTTTCCCTACTCCTAGTATGGATTTAGTCTTTTACCTTCAGGGACATAGCTTGCTAGTATTGGCATCACTTCCATTTTCTCCATCCATCCGTTGCCTTCCCATGTTCATTGACTATCCTTGACTTGCAACTTGACTAGTGACATCTGAGATTGTCCCCACCTTCACCTCTATGTTGGAATAGGTCTCCATGTATAAACTGTCTCAGTGTTGGTTTATGTGATGTTTATCAGAGGGAATGTCTACCTCTAGGTCTTGAACACAAGTAGTCCTACCAAAGAAAGTGTTGTTACACACTAAGGCATCGAAGCTTAAAGTTATTTTAAATGGATGCCCTGCCAGCAAAATAAAAGTGTCTTTAGACACTATTGGAAATAGAAAAATAAAACTATCTAGTGGCCAAGAGATGAGCACCCATCCATTGTATGGTGTAAGGCTCATTTATCCCCACAGGGTATCAGTGTGAGGCAAGCCCCTCAAGGCCGAGCTTTAGTCATTTTCTGGAAGCCCAGAAGGCTTTCCAGGGCACCTGCTCTTGGAGGCTGGCAAGTTATCAATGAAAAATAAAGTTGATGGCTAGAGGATGAACACTCATTCTTTGTATAATGTACGACTCATTTTCCCCCACAGGGCAACAGGGAGAGACTGGCCCAAGAAGGTCATGTCTTTGTCATTATCTTAAAGCCCAAAAGGCTTACTAGGGAACCTGCCTTTAGAGGTCAACTAGTGAAATAAATGTTGAGCAAATAAAATATTAAAAAAGGTTGCTTGTCTAGAGTCTAGTGGAATCTCTCATCATTCCACCCATTTGTGAGACACCACCATGCCCTATCGTTCACCTAGTCCAACTTATGTGTTGTGTGGATACCCTTGTCCTTTAGCCCAATGCTTAGAATGTTGAGTCATCAAGTCATCCCTTGGCCTTACCTGTTGTTTATGATCCCTTCACCCTTTCTTGCAAAAGAGCTAAATCTATAAATGAGTATACACTGGAGGTTCTTGTTTTAAAGCAACTAATCATTTTGATTTGGTTTAGTATATATGTATTGTGCATATACTTGCCAACAAAATCTAATCATACTTGAGTGTCACTGCTAGCATAGATAATTGAGCATGAAGGTCCATTTGTACTTTGCTTAGCACTTGGGTCATCATTTGATCAATTTTGACTTGGTCAACCCAGTGGTGTCCAGGCCATGAGCAGAATCTAGGATGAGTTATAGACATATGTTTATAGTTCATGATTATTTATGGTCTACAAGTGTCCATTAGACATATTCATACTTCAGATAGTGATTTGTGATGATGGCTTGTATTATTTCCATGATTATCATCGTTTAGAGGCTTTATTATTATTATTGTTCTAACATTGATGGGGCCTCTGATGTACCTTTGTCATGGACATATGGTGTATGAGTACTCATTCCTAAATGATTTGGACATTCTGAGTCCATTGGTGTGGCTAGTTTTTAGTTTCCGGAAGTTACAGGATAGATATGGGTCTCTTGGCCTTTTTGTAGCAGTTTTGCCTAGGGAAAATGAAAATAAAACACAATATAAAAAAAAAATTCTCCTAGGGCGCTAGAGGGAGTTAGTGGGTGCAGCTAGTCGATTGCGCCATACCACCATGGTCCCAGCTCAATTTGTGCAGTCATTTGGCTTCAGTTTTTGGTTCTCGGTGAGATATGGGCTGTTTTATGTTCCCAAGGCAACATTTTAATAATAAAAAAACGACTTTTGAGGAAATCGATTTGGGCAATTGAGGCAAAGGAATGGCATGGAATTAGTCCAAGGAACAGTGTTTGGGTCACATTCATCATCCGGCATCAGTTTCACTTCACTCAGGGTCCACACATCCTTGATTTATGCAGTTCGAGGGTGTTTGGATGTATTTTGAGGGAGATCCCCTAGTGATTTTTATCACTCCTTTATGTTATTTTCCACCGCACCTTATTATTGTGCCATGGGGCCATGCTAGTGAAGGATAACATAACCTCCTAGCCCCACCATGTGCTACTTTGTGGTCATAAGTCATATTTTATGTGGTGTGCCCTCTCATCGGGCATTTGTAGTGATGCGCCCCCTTCTATTTGTGAGTTGATCCATGTAAGATGTATTCGACTAATCTTGGCCGTAGATCAGGATGGTTTTATCTTATGATCTTGACCTTTGATCTTTTTGGATCTAGGTATTATGTACTTGAGAGATCTATATATTGAGATGCTCTTTCATTTGTAAATGGACTTTTGCCTCTGGAAATATTAAATACAAGATTTTTTTGCAGAAATCTCTTGGGAGCTTAGTGGATGTCGTGGATGTGATTGTTATGTCTCTTGCTTGGACATTTCAGTGGATCTTGTATGCAAACACTATTTTTCTGTGAGGGTTTTACCCATCTTTTTGTTGGAGGAGGAGATTTCTAGGGCAACCCGCATCATCTTTCAGCCAAATCGTCTCATGTTCAGGGAGTGGTTAATTGTTACTTTGTGCATTGAATCTTTCTCTATGGATGTCATACGTAGCTTATCTTTTTCATCAGTGAACAATTCTTACTTCGGTAGATTGATTTTGCAGGTGGAGAAGAGGGGGCACACTTCCTCACTTGGGCGTTTTTCCTTCATTGCATGCCGGATCTCGCTCGAAACTGTAACTAAGTGAAAGGATCATCAACATCTAAGGCGGACAAAAGTATTCTTAGGTATGATCTGCAAAGTAAGTATTATTTTTCATTATTTTCATCCAATTGTCAAACAAACCCTCTTTCTTTAAAACCCTAGTTTTGTAGATTTGATAGATCCAGTGAGTTTTTTATGACAACCATCAAAACCCATTTGGAGATTAATGAATAAACCTAGATCTCAAGTTTCACGTTAATCAGACTCCATCTGCCCTGGGATCTAGCACTAGTCACTCTAAGTAGGGGCACCCTCTTTGGGTGGGTGGTCTCTTCTTCAGATCTATCAGATGGGTATGCTTGGACCCGTCTCAAAATCATAGATCCAATATTCAAGTACCCCGATCTAGTCATCTCATGCCCCGGTCTACTCTTTTGGGTCCAATTTGTCCACTTATGCAAAAACTCTAGGTGGATCCCTTTAGGGTTTTCATTTATTTGGATAGATTTCACTAGATCTACTTCCTTAAACTATTTGTGGTACAATCTCAATCAAGTTGGGTTATTTCCTATCTTTACTAAGACTCCCCAACTTGGCCCTAACCTCTATACCACACTTATCCCATAGATCTAGTTTTATCCACTCATTATCTCTCCTCTTTTATCCATCGCCAAACCCTAGGAGTGTTTTGAGTGGTTGTGCTAGCCCTCTTAGGCTAGAAGGGTCTCCCCCTTGGTCATTCTCCGGATTGATCTAAAGCGACAAGAGCCTGTTCGGTGTGACAACTACCCTTTACCCGTAGTGGACGAGGCCTTTGTGGTGTGACCGGTTAGCTACCTCACCTCTATCGTCCCGGATAGGATATCTCAAGTGGGTAGCTACACATCGTGTGATAACAGGTCCCTTAGGGGAGTCACGTTGTGGAGTCGCCAGGTGAACGAATTGTCGTGTTCACTGAAATTAAAATGTCGTAGGAGAGATATAGATATTACAGTGATTGTGTAGAATTAAACAGTCGAAAATACAATCACTGGATTTAAAACTGGATGTGAGATGAATGAAAATGAATAGTAAAAGCATTTATAGACACCGAAGGTACATAAAATGAACCAAGGTAAGCCTCTACCACCCCGACAACGGCGCCAAAAATGTTATCACGAATTTTGTAGTTGCTCCATGGGGTGATCTTGTCCAGGATGGCAGAGCAAAGGAAACTAAAGTCGCGACCTACAATATCTAAGACCATCTGAAAGAACTCAGATGTCACACTAGTCAAGGATATCGACACTTCGGACTTAGTGAAATTACTAAGCTCAGGGGGCGTCCCTATGACCAAGATAGCCCTAAAATAAGGAAAATGTGTAGATGATATAGGGAAACTTTGTAGAATCTCTTAGTGGGATAGTTAATTAGAGTTTAAAACAATTACCAAGAGATTTCGAGCATCTAGGTGAAAAGCCCCAATTCTACCCTAGGGTTTTAAGCAGAAAAATGAGATCTAGGGAAAAAATGGTGAAATTAAACGGAATTGGATACTCAGATTGATTGTTGTTGGATGTAAGATTAAACAAATGAAAGTGAAACCAACAATACCCAGTTTGTGGTTTCAAAAATACCCACTCCTCCCAAGGAGGGCGTCTTCCCCTAAGAAGCAGACCAGTGCTTAAGATGGGAAAATGGAGTCCGAGGATGATGAAAATTAAGACTTAGGGGTTTTATAATAAATCCAAAGTGGGTTTTGAGTTTTATATCCTGCTGCAAACTAGAACCTACAGATCTAAAGAATGAGGATTTTAAGTGAGGGTTTGCTGGAAGGAAAATGCAACCCCAATTAGATATTGTGAAAAAGAATAGATCTTACCTAGGAAAAACGTACTTGATGTTTCCGAGTATGTATGTCAAGGTGATGAAGATTATTTCTGCATAGAGCAAGTGAGGAAATGGTGAAAATCTAGCTTTGTTAAAATGCCCAAGGAAGCCAAAAGCACCCTCTCTCCTCTTAAGCCAAGTAAATCACAATGAGAACGACAAGAAAAAATGACAAATGCTGACGAGAAGTAAACGAATAAAAGAGTAAGAAATCATAAGACAAAAAATACTCCCTGTATACATCAACCTAGTAAACAGAGCAAGTTGGACGTCTCCCATAGGTGCGCCCCTCTCCAAATCGACTTCCCTATCAAGCAAATGGATCCAGAAAAAATATGTCGCAGATTCACCAATAATTTCCAATGCAAGCGAGAAATAATGTCATTAAATCACAAAGAACATTCTTCAATCATCCACAAAAGCTGAGACTCCAGAAAGATTTTCTCTATTATTCTTCAAGAGCCAATGGTGCAAAATTTCCTGATGGGATACAATGGGGGGGGTCTCGTCTTTATATAGAATAATAGATTTTGAGAGACGCAAAGCCTAACTTACTTTTACATCCGACGATTGAGATTATAACATCATCAATGGTGGAGATCAATCTTACATGGATCAACTTGACTAGATCAAGGGGGGTGCACTTTTTGCCCAATGACACCTTGTCTAAGTAAAAATTAAGATATAACATAGGATGTGACCATGATAATACATAAAAAGGGGGTCACTAGGGAATTTATTCACCCTAAGCCCCATTACAACCTCATAACATATGATATAACAGTGTAATACATCAATTAGCCAAGTTAAGGGGCACCCCTTAGGGGACGTCCTCAATGGCTAAGCCAAGAATAAAATAATCTAGCCAACAATGCTGACTGAAACTGCTGAAGAATTGTCCAGGGAGCCAAAGTACATCATCTAACAAATTTCCAAGCCATTTCTTTGACCTAATAGGCTCGATTTTTTTAGTGAATTCTCTAGTTCATTTTCTGGTGGTACATCCTCTGAAATTGATAAATGTGATCATAACTCTCTCCAGGATTAGAACTGGGGAAAAATGACTGTATTGGATGATTTGGAGACACAGAATAATGGTATAAGTGACTACTCATACCCCTTGGAAGACTGCAATGTTCTAGGAGAACCAAAATCATTGCCATCTATAATAAAATTTGATCATTTGGCCAATAATAAAGTGATAATAATCACTGATCATGAGATCTGGGGCTAAACTCTCAAAACTGAAACTGCAGTATTGGTCCTGGGCATCTGGAGCAAATATAAGCAATGTTGGTTTTTGAGTCACTTCCTTGGGAACCGTGTTTGACTTGGTTAAATGGGTTGACTAGGTCAAAATACCCAAACTGGAGGTGAGATATTGTAGTCTGTACCCATATGATCTTGCATGCTTCCAAGGTAAGAAATGCTCCAATGGTGTATATCAAAACCAAACTTAAATCATGTTATTCATAATCATGGTGACAACAATAGTAATAGTAAGTAAGATATACCTGTGCCTTTGAAAAGTCTTGGAACCTTTTGGAAGTCTGCTTGTTCATGCCATACTTACAAAGCTTAAACAGTGTGTTATTGCTGGGTGAGGATGGAAAACAAGGCTAAGGAAAAGGGAAATGACTTTAGATTGACTTCAACTATGTGATTTCTCTGAATGATAACCAATACACATAACCAAAGTGACATGTGCATGACAGATAGCAATAGGGGATGGTGGTGTCTCACAAGTGGATAAAGAACATGGGTTTGTTTCCTTCATGCTCTAGCAGGTTTTACTTTTCATCACTTTCAAAATACAGGTCAACCTCCAAAGGCAGGTGCCCTGGAAGCCTTCTGAGCTCTAGTACTGACAAATACAACTTTTGCAGCCTAGTCTCACTCTGTTGCCCTATGGGGGAAAAAGAGCCGAACACTATACAAAGAGTGAGTGCTCATCCTTTGACCATTGACCTTTTTCAATACTTTCATATTTCACATTAGATAGTAGCCAGCCTATAAGAGTAGGTGCCCTGGAAAGCCTTCTGGGCTCCAGTAAATTACTAAGGCCTAGCTCTGTTGCTAGCGAGCAGTCCATAGCCCCGATGGGTTTGCCTCTCCCTGCTGCCCCTGCGGAGGGCAGATGAGCCTTACATTATACAAAGAATGAGTGCTCAACCCCTTGGCCACTGACTACTTTTTAAACATTTACTTTGCATCATTTAGCTATAGCTTTTATGCTTTCCGATGCTTTAGTGTTTAGCAACACTGTTTGGAGGAACACTTGTTTTGAGGACTAAAAGAGAACTACCCCTGTGAACCCAGCCACATTGGCCAAGCCACATACCTCATAGCCAAAGACACATAACAACATGGAGTCTATCATGCACAGAGGTCAAGATGGTGTAAAGATCTTCAATCCCACAAGTCTCAATCAATCTAAGTCATCACTGAAAGCATCTCAATGGACTAATGGATCTCATTCCTGACAAGGAAACTCTGTTAATTAAGGCTCTGGAATGGTTGAGGTAGTAATGATCCATGCTAAAACCCCATGTGAATGAAAAGCTCAGAAAAATAAAGAAATCGATCTGTATGCTGCATCATGGTAGCCCAGCTGCAAATGTATATGTGATAACAAGATGACAACTCCTAAAGGCCAAGGGAGGTAGTCCCTACTTACTAAGTTCTTTTTTGAAGAATTTTTTTTGGCAGTTGTAAATTACAAAAATGACAATCAACGTGCAGTGATGCAAATATTTCAATGTCAAGCAAACCTTTTAACAATCAACCAGTAATGTGTGCAGGAGAGAAACAATCAAATAATCAAAATGACCAGTGCCATCTCTACTCGGGCTATGGAGTCACAATAATCAACTTCAAATAATTTTCCTAAAGCATCAACTCACTTACTTTAACAAATATACAAGAATATGATTACTTCCAGTAAATGATCAAGTTAAAATAAAGTGCTTGCAAAGTAGAGAAATTTAAATGATTGTAAGAATGTTTATTAAGTGGTCCTGTAAGTTTTGTAAATTTTATGTCTTTCTTTGACTTAGGGGATTAAGGTTGTTATCACATATACATTTGCAGCTGGGCTACCATGATGCAACATACAGACTTATCTCTTGTTCTATTTCGAGCTACTTTTCACATGGGGTTTTAACATGGATCATTACAGCTTCAGCCATTTCAGAGCCTTGTTCATTAGATTCTCCTTGCCAGGACTGATATTCATGAGTCCATTGAGATGCTTTCGGTGATGACCTAGTTCATTTCAACAGAGCAACAAGACATAGTTGGTACATAGTTTCAAAGGGGCCTTATTAGTTGGAGAAAGGTATATATGGTGAGATCAAGTATATGTTTCTTTGGTTTAGTTTTGGTCTATGATGTATGTCAAACACCTATGCTTATCATGTTAGGATGATTATGGTGACCTATGCGTACGTCAACTAATGCTTGAACTTGTGTTATGACTAATCAAGGGACTTGCTGTGAAGATTGTTGCTCATGCCATGCTTGTGCAAATAGTAAACCTTAGTGCTAGGTTGGCCTCATATGTCACTTGTCCCTGTCCATCCAGTTCATCCATTTATGATTTTCATCCCATGACTTAGACTGTTTGAGACTTGTGAGATTGAAGATCTTTTCCCATCTTGACCCCCATACATAATAGACTCCATGTTGTTATGTGGCTTTGGCTATGAAGTATGTGGCTTGGCCAGTGTGGTTGGGTTTATGGGAAGTTCTCTTTTAGTCCTCAAAACAAGTGCTCCACCAAACAATGTTGCTAAACACTAAAGCATCGGAGCACAAAAGTTATATCTAAATGATGCAAAAGTATAAATGTTAAAAGGTACTCAGTGGCCAAGGGGTTTGTTATCCACTAATTTTGCACTTACTGGATTTTTCGGTGAGCCGCCAGAGCATTGAACAAGTACACTTGTGATCAAAATTCAGAAGTCCGCCAGCCTTTTTCTGGGAGTCTGTTCGAAATGTTTTGTAAATACATGTTCATACCCGCTTGGGGAAATTGTAAAAAAATGTCCTAGCATTTAATTTTTTATAAAATGATCGACTTCCCAGACTTGGGCATCAAGCCGACTAGCCTAGAGTGTTTTTTCCCTTGGTTATTATTGGTTGTTGAACAAACGACCAATAATTTTTGAGTTTTCATTCGCTCTTCCAAAGCTGGGGTAGTTGTCTTGATGTTTCGGCCTTGAGAGGTTATTAGAGCCTTCGTGTCAGTGTTTTTTGTCATGCTAGGCATTCCGATTGAGTCGTATGAACATGTACTAGGTCCCCCTAGAGTTTCGTTGGATTCCGAGAAAAATAAAATTTTTCCCGTTTTTTAAGCCATTTTTAATGCTTTAAATGGAAATTTTCAAAATGTAATGAAAGTGTGATCCAGAGTCTGTTTTCGGCATGGTTGGGATCATTTTCAAGCTCGGAGCAGCATCTTTACCTCAGGGGCCACTTTCACCATCAATCAAACAGCCGCAGCATCCCGAAAGTCGTCAATCGGCTAATAGAGCTTCAGAATAGCATTTTAATGCTAAAAGTGGACAGAATGCACCAAAGTCAAAATTATAAAAAGTCAAAAAATTAATAAAAAAGGGGGTGAGGTGACATGGGATGATGTCACAACAACTATTATAAAAAGTCAAAAAATTAATAAAAAAGGTGGTGAGGTGACATTGGATGATGTCACAACAACTCATACGACCCTCTTCAAAGTGACATGGCACATTAAAACTTTGGTTTAAAATCAAAGTTGGAATTAATTAAAAGGAGAAATCACGTGAGGATAAAGTATGAAGTGGGACTCACGCTGATGTGGAAAGAATGGTGGCTAGGATTGCGTTTGGATGAAGGGTGGACCCCCTTCGTATGGTTTAAAATTTAACATAAAGCTTGGATAAGGATTTTACGTATGGTATATCATATGGTTCGGCAAATATCATGTTGGAAGGAGTGGTAGCGTATGGTAAGGGAGAAGTGCGCTCATGCTTATGTGATGATGAGTGGTATATGCGGGACCCATCCACTTGTAAACTATTAAACCATACCATTCCATGTCACATATATCCAATACAATATGCTAGTGAATGGTGGTCACGTGAGGGAGGTTTCACGCTAGCTTGTATAATGTTGATGACGCCAAGCTTCAAGGTAATCATAAGCATGGTTTAGTGAATGCGCTTACTATGGTATGGAGCCCCCTCTCCACGTCACTCAAACATTATGATTTTAGACCATGTCCAATGCATGCGGATTATTCAAAATGGTTATCATGGTGGGTTGTGTCTTGCGTGGAAGGTGGACCCCTCTTCGTGAGGATCAAGGGGCTTGAAATATGTTATGCTATGTTTATGATTCGAGCCTCAAATAAATTCAATCCTCCATCATTCACGTGACAGGATTCCATCATTCGCATGAGAAGAAGATTTGCGCATGTGGAGTTTGGTAGGGTTGTGGGTGAGGTGGCCCTTGGGGATTGAGTTGTGAGGAGAGGTGGCATCTACCTCTTCAGTTCTGCTTCTGATTAGTTGAGTTCAGCTCAGTTCAAGCTCACTTAACTAAGTTTGATCTTTGGTTCATTAAAAGCCCCTGGGGCTTGGTATTTTGTATAAGTAGAGGATCTTTTTAGCTCTACAGAGTGGATGGATTTGCAGAGGACCTCTGCCCGTATGATTGTAATTTCTTATCTATGTTATGAACAAAGTTGGGTCTTTGGAGGACAATTTTTTGGTGCAAGAACTTTCATGGTGAATATTTGGCTTATAACCAAGGTGATATCTGTGTTGTTATTTTATTATTCATGCATGCTATGTTATCTAGCTTAGAAGGTTATAATCTAATCCATAGAGTAAGCATTTGAAGTTTCAACTTGCTTGCTTGTGTGTAGCGATACACGATCTAAGAATTGCATATTGTATTTAGTTGTACTCATGCTTTTCGGTCCTTGTTTGGTTTATACATACTAGATCTAATAACTTGCTTGAAGGGTATTTTAGTTTTGCAGATCACCCCGCGTGAAGTAGAGATCGAAGCTCAGTTGCATCTTATCTCTCTTCAAATATAATTTTTCTAATGTTTCTTGTCCCACAGGTTCCCTCCATGCTCAAATTTACTCAAGCTTGGGCTTGAAGTTTTTCTTATCCATCCTCAAACTTTAAAAGAAAATTCTTGCTTTCCGGTTACTTTGGTTTTGTTTGATAACAAGTAGATCTAAGTGTTAAATCTTATCTTTTCTATCTCTTGTTATATAGGTCTAAGAGGTTCCTTTGCTAAAAAGTTTATCTCACGAAAGTTTAGATCTGGCTTTGCTTAGTTTTAGTACGTGAAGTAGCATAAAAAACTCTCTCTTTGCACAAGTACTAACTATAAAGTTTAGTGTATTTTATTGTCTAATCCACTGTTTTACAGGAAAGTAGCTCGCTGGTTTTTCACTTTTCATGACAGGTTAAGCGAAAGTGCTGGTGAAAATTTGAAGTTTCAAGCTCCAAAAAACACCCCTAATTCCCCCTTCTTCATCCCCCTTTCTCCGGATTGCATTGAAGGCCTTTCAAAGATCAGAAAAGAATCCCAGCATGAAAGGCATTGTAAAAATTAATAAAGAGCAAGTGGGATAAAGGCTCCCACACCCCACTTCCCCCATTTGGGGGAAGCCTGTATCATCCGTTTTTCATGTTTGCAATTTGCTTTGTTTTATGCTTGTAGAATAATTTGGTTAGAATAGAATAGGAAAGGTTAGTTTCAAATTCTGGCAAAGTTTGTTTTTTGCTTTCATAAAAGTCAAGAAAAAAGCTTCTTGTTTTTGTCTGACTTTATTTTAGAGCTTTCTTTCATTTAATATAAATTGCAAAAATAAAAAAGAACTAAAATCTCTTGAATCTCATTGTCAGGTGGATCAAGAGTGCTCTCTGTCGGAGGGTTTGTGGTTATTCTTTAATTCAAGCATTTTTTCTCTTTAACTTGTTACTTTAAATCTAAGTCTCTTGAACTTGCCGAAATCCAAGTCAAGAGCACTCTTTGTCGGAGAGCATAATAGTCTTGCATCATCCTTGCATTTAGGCATATAGAGTAACTAAGACTCTTGAACTTTTGTCATAAGACAAAGTCAAGAGCGTTCTCTGTCGGAGAATTTAATTGTGTTCTAATAAAATTTGCAACTCACATTTTCCCCTTAATTTATTTACTTCGTTGCTATCTCTCACCTAGTATGACCTGCTGACTTTCATAGTTGGGCTCGTACTCAGAACTGTGAGCGGATTTGATAATCTCTCAAGTAACAATGTAATAAAATTTTACCCCCATAAACAACGCACCGGCATTGCTGAAAGTATTCAAAGTCATTCTTAGTAAAGGCACTGGAACTCCCCGTTGTCTTAGAGTCTTGTCTAGCTGATCAATCCGCAGGATACCAGCCTGGGACATTGGACGGGCCGACATGTCTCGAACGAAATAACTTGGAACGCTTTCCCGGTTGGTCTTTTGATACCTTTTGATGAGCCATAAATAAGCAAGACCACTAAAACACTTTAAAATAAACCAAGAACAATCGCAAAACACTTTCACTAGCACTATTTTGAGACTTGTATTTTCAGTATTCCCAAGCATCTCAGACATTTGACTCCATAAGGCACTGGTCTGTTTTAAAATCTTATGCATTATTATTGATCTGGGCCATTTGTCATTTGGTTTTTTCAAGCAAGATCTTTATCTGTGAATGCTATCTTATTTCACGAGCTCTCATTATATTGTTTATCTTTTAATCTGGTGATAGCAACTTGGATTGCTTTTTGTCTTGTGTTTATTTTTCAGTTATAAGAATTGCAATCTTCGTTCATCATAACAAACTCCTAATAAACACCCGTTCGCATCACTTTCGTAAAGTTTACTTAAACACATTGAGCCTTAGAAACTCTTTGTTAGGGACCACCCCCCTTGGCTTCGTTAGGAGTTAGCCTAAACAGAGGAGCTGGGAGTAGGTGACAGTACCTGGCTTTGTGCTTGCCCCCAAGGTCACACCTCTCCCACTTTCTCAAGTGAGGAGACGACTTTCGAAAGATTTATGCTGCTGGTGTGCAATCGGCGAACAACATCTTTTAGTGCCGTTGCCAGGAACAAATCTTTTTGTTCCTGGACGACCTTTGTTTCTTTTTAGTTTTTTACCTTTTTTCTCTTTGGTAGATTTTTTAGTACAATCAACTCTCTGAAATTAGACTTGAATCCACTTGGCGACTCCATTGTCAGTTAACACCTCAAGGTATTCAACTAGAAGAAACTCTGAAGGTTTGCTCGATTTCATTCCCAAGCCTGAAAAGGTTTATAGGAGGAGACTGAACAAACTTACTTCTCGTAGGATCCTTTAAGAACTTGGATCTGAGTCTATCTCGTACATCCATGTTTTGTTTCAAGAAAATTTTGAAAACTCTGAAAATAATAATTGTTTCCTTACCACGATGGACGAGTACTTTACTCAGTTAGACTTCTCTCAGATAGCAGGTCAACCCCATGAAGTTCTTGAAAAGGCCATTGATAAGCTTGTCACTTTCACAGGCACTGATGCCTCTACCTCTACTGAGCAACATCTTAGATATTTTTCAAAACACTGTGGTGCCTATGTCAAGGGTGTTGACAAACAAGATGTATACATGACTCTGTTTTCTTTATCCTTGGATGGTAAATCTGGAAACTGGTATGACAACCTGCCAAACAATGCATTCGCTACCATGGTAGCCTTCAAGACTGCTTTCCTCAACAGATTTGGCAGTAAAAAAGAACCTACACATCTAGTGGCAACCTTAACCAGTATGAAGAAATATGATACGGAAACCATGGATGAATTCAACAATAGGTTCACAGAGTTATCAAATTCCATCCCTGCTACTTATGCTCCTCCTGCAGCTTCCATTTTTGGATTATTACATAGAAGCATTAAGTGGCAAAATCCAGTATCAGATAAGAGACAAGAAGCCCACCACATTGCTTGAAGCTCAAGGTTTGGCTATCAAAATTGACAAAAACATGCAGTCTTCAAGAGAGTCTAACCTTCCTGGTTATTCAAAGCCCTCAACTCCTTTGAAGGAAGAGGATCCTTATGAAAAACAAATGATGGAAATGAAGGAGAGATTTGAAAGAATGGAAGATTAACATCTAGCCCAGATGAAAGAAATACAGAACAAAGTTATCAGTATGGAGAGGGCATAATCACAACCTGTCCCAAGAGCATCCCCTCCAAAAGTGAACTGGCAAAGGAAAGCACCCAACCATGAGCTGAGGCCTCCGCATCAATTAGAAGCTACTAACATTGTTGAACCTTACACACCATTTTGTAGGGCATGTGAAGACTTTCATGAGGAATCTTCTTGCTATCATGCATGCTATGTTCAGGAGCATGGTTTTCTGGAGGGTTGTAGTCCTAAATCATCATCAAGCGAACCGTTCTATATAAACTATATAGGTGACATGCATAATATTTTCAGAGAAAGTTGGAGAGAGGAAAAACAATATTCAAGGGAGCCTGATTACATTAATACAGTTGGGAAGCTCCACCCTGTCACCATAGAAACCTGGATCCAAGCGAGAGAGTACAGTCAAGAGCATGATACAAGTGATGAGAGTCCCTTACACCTAACATGGATGATGACTACGAGACTTTAATTGAAAATCCAATCTTAGAAGTTTTGTGTGATGGGAATCCTCCATGCTTTCCACCCGATGACAAATATTTGGAAAGTTAGGTCCCTTGTGATATCTTTGAAATCCAACTTTTTGAAGAAGATTGTTTTGAGTAGAATGAGGAGTGTAGCCAGGGACTTGATACCAGTGATGATGCATCTCTCATATTCGACATAGATGGCGATGATAACTATTGGACTTTTATTGAAAATCCAACCTATGATACTTTTGAAAATATTTTTGAGAATCTCATCTATGATATGTCCAGCGAGGGGAGTTGTTATTTTGAAACTTATGAAAGTTGCAAAGAAGAGCAGTTGGAGTTTTCCTATGATCAGTCAGAGTTGTATTTGAGTATCTGTAACGAGGACTTGGAAAAGCAATATAGTGAAGAATCAGATGGGGTGCAACTAGTTGAAGTTTTTTTTCAGCCATCGTCTTCACATATAGATGTTCCTTATGTTTTGGAGCATCTCGGGGCTTATACAACGAGTTATTATTTGATAAGCCTTGATGATCAGCATGATGGAGTAATAGATCTGCCTCATCATCCCGATTTGTATATCAGCGCTATCCAGTCATGGATAGAAGCAGCTTACGCAAGCACCTACGAGTTTGGGAAGAAGTTCGACGACATTATTGATACCTATGATTCCCCATCCAACCCGCCCATTCTGGATCATCATACAGGTTTGCATTTTTTAGAAATTGTGTCCTTACTTTGGCTGGTAACCAAAGACAAGGCAAAACTTTTTTATATTAATAAAATGCTTAGGTGGCTACACTGGATTTATAATTACACCTAACCTTTTTTGTATCATGCTTAGAGTAGGAAAATAGGCTCCTTAAAGTGAGCGTTTACTTTAGCATTTTCTTTATGTACTTAGAAATAAATAAATTTTTCAGTGAAGTTTTGTCATTCCTTTGAATAAAGCAACTTTTGGATCATTGACTCTTTTTCATAAAACTTGTGCTACTAAGGTTTTCTTGTCAAGTTGAGATGTTTTTACAGGATATGGAAACCAGAGATTCTGGTGTTCTCGTATGCTCTCCTTGCATAAGAGACTAGATCAAGCACACGTCCCGTAGTTGGAGCCAGATGTTATCCACTAATTTTGCACTTAGTGGATTTTTCGGTGAGTCGCCAGAGCATTGAACAAGTACACTTGTTTGTGATCAGAATTTAGAGTTCCGCCAGCCTTTTTTTGGGAGTCTGTTCGAAATTTTTTGTAAATACATGTTCATACCCCCTTGGGGAAATTGTAAAAAAATGTCCTAGCATTTAATTTTTTATAAAAGAATCGGCTTCCCGGACTTGGGCATCAAGCCGACTAGCCCAGAGTGTTTTTTACCTTGGTTATTATTGGCTGTTGAACAAATGACCAATAATTTCTGAGTTTTTCACTCGCTCCTCCAAAGCTGGGGTAGATGTCTTGATGTTTCGGCCTTGGGAGGTTATTAGAGTCTTCGTTCAGTGTTTTTTGTCATGCTAGGCATTCCGATTGAGTCGTATGAACATGTACTAGGCCCCCCTAGAGTTTCATTGGATTTCGAGAAAAATATTTTTTTTCGTTTTTTAAGCCATTTTTTAATGGTTTAAATGGAAAATTTCAAATTGTAATAAAAGTGTGATCCGGAGTCCATTTTCGGCATGGTTGGGCTCACTTTCAAGCTCGGAGCAACATCTTTACCTCAGAGGCCACTTTCACCATCAATCAGACAGCCGAAGCATCTCGAAAGTCATCAATCGGCTAATAGAGCTTCAGAATAACATTTTAATGCTAAAAGTGGACATAATGCACCAAAGTCAAAATTATAAAAAGTCAAAAAATTAATAAACAAGGGGGTGAGGTGACATGGGATGATGTCACAACAACTCATACGACCCTCTTCAAAAGACATGGCACATGAAAACTTTGGTTTAAAATCAAAGTTGGAATTAATTAAAAGGAGAAATCACGTGAGGATAAAGTATGAAGTGGGACTCACGCTGATGTGGAAAGAAAGAATGGTGGTTACCATTGCGTTTGGATGAAGGGTGGACCCCCTTCGTATGGTTTAAAATTTAACATAAAGCTTGGATAAGGATTTTACATATGGTATATCATATGGTTCGGCAAATATCATGTTGGAAGGAGTGGTAGCGTATGGTGAGGGAGAAGTGGGCTCATGCTTATGTGATGATGAGTGGGATATTAGGGACCCATCCACTTGTAAACTATTAAACCATACCATTCCATGTCACATATATCCAATACAATATGCTAGCGAATGGTGGTCACGTGAGGGAGGTTTCACGCTAGCTTGTATAATGTGGATGACGCCAAGCTTCAAGGTAATCATAAGCATGGTTTAGTGAATGCGCTTACTATGGTATGGACCCCCCTCTCCACGTCACTCAAACATTATGATTTTAGACCATATCCAATGCATGCGGATTATTCAAAATGGTTATCGTGGTGGGTTGCGTCTTGCGTGGAAGGTGGACCCCTCTTCGTGAGGATAAAGGGGCTTGAAATATGTTATGCTATGTTTATGATTCGAGCCTCAAATAAATTCAATCCTCCATCATTCACGTCACAGGATTCCATCATTTGCGTGAGAAGAGGATTCGCGCATGTGGAGTTTGGTAGGGTTGTGGGTGAGGTGGCCCTCAGGGATTGAGTTGTGAGGAGAGGTGGCATCTACCTCTTCAGTTCTGCTTCTGATTAGTTGAGTTCAGCTCAGTTCAAGCTCACTTAACTAAGCTTGATCTCTCGTTCATTAAAAGCCCCTAGGGCTTGGTATTTTGTATAAGTAGAGGCTCTTTTTAGTTGTACAGAGTGGATGGATTTGCAGAGGACCTCTGCCCGTATGATTGTAGTTTCTTATCTATGTTATGAACAAAGTTGAGTCTTTGGAGGACAATTTGATTGTGCAAGAAATTTCATGGTGAATATTTGGCTTATAATCAAGGCGATATATGTGTAGTTATTTTATTATTCATGCATGATGTGTTCACTGTTATCTAGCTTAGAAGGTTATAATCTAATCCATAGAGTCGGCATTTAAAGTTTCAACTTGCTTGCTTATGTGTAGCTATACACGATCTAAGAATTGCATATTGTATTTAGTTGTACTCGTGCTTTTCGGTTCTTGTTTGGTTTATACATACTAGATCTAATAACTTGCTTGAAGGGTATTTTAGTTTTGCAGATCACCCGGCGTGAAGTAGAGATCGGAGGTCAGTTGCATCTTATCTCTCTTCAAATATAATTTTTCTAATGTTTCTTGTCCCACAGGTTCCCTCCACGCTCAAATTTACTCAAGCTTGGACTTGAAGTTTTTCTTATCCATCCTCAAACTTTAAAAGAAAATTCTTGCTTTCCAGTTACTTTGGTTTTGTTTGATAACAAGTAGATCTAAATGTTAAATGTTATCTTTTCTATCTCTTGTTATATAGATCTAAGAGCTTCCTTTGCTAAAACGATTATCTCACGAAAGTTTAGATCTAGCTTTGCTTTGTTTTAGTACCTAAGTAGCATAAAAAACTCTGTCTTTGCACAAGTACTAACTGTAAATTTTAGTGTATTTTATTGTCTAATCCACTGTTTTACAGGAAAGTAGCTCGCTGGTTTTTCACTTTTCATGATAGGTTAAGCAGAAGTGCTGGCGAAAATTTGAAGTTTCAAGCTTCAAAAAACACCCCTAATTCCCCCTTCTCATCCCCTTTTCTCCGGATTGCATTGAAGGCCTTTCAAAGATCAGAAAAGAATCCCAACATCAAAGGCATTGTAAAAATTAATAAAGAGCAAGTGGGATAAAGACTCCCACACCCTACTTCCCCCATTTGGGGGAATCCTGTATCGTCCGCTTTTTGTTTGCAATTTGCTTTGTTTTATGCTTGTAGAATAATTTGGTTAGAATAAAATAGGAAAGGTTAGTTTCAAATTCTGGAAAAGTTTGTTTTTTGCTTTCATAAAAGTCAAGAAAAAAGCTTCTTGTTTTTGTTTAACTTTATTTTAGAGCTTTCTTTCATTTAATATAAATTGCAAAAGTAAAAAAGAACTAAAATCTCTTGAATCTCACCGTCAGGTGGATCAAGAGTGCTCTTTGTCGGAGGGTTTGTGGTTATTCTTTAATTCATGCATTTTTGCTCTTTAACTTGTTACTTTAAATCTAAGTCTCTTGAACTTGCCGAAATCCAAGTCAAGAGCACTCTCTGTCGGAGAGCATAATAGTCTTGCATCATCCTTGCATTTAGGCATATAGAGTAACTAAGACTCTTGAACTTTTGTCATAAGACAGTCAAGAGCGCTCTCTGTCGGAGAATTTAATTGTGTTCTAATAAAATTTGCAACTCACATTTTCCCCTTAGTTAATTTACTTCGTTGCTATCCCTCACCTAGTATGCTCTGTCGATTTTCATAGTTGGGCTCGTATTTAGAACGGTGAGCGGATTTGATAATCTCTCAAGTAACAACGTAATAAAATTTTACCCCCATAACCAACGCATCGGCGTTGCCGAAAGTATTTAGAGTCATTCTTAGTAAAGGCGCCGAAACTCCCCGTTGTCTTAGAGTCTCGGCTAGCTAGTCAATCCGTAGGATACCAGCCTGGGATACGGGACGGGCTGACATGTCTCGAACGGAATAACTTGGAACGCTTTCTCGATTGGTCTTTTGATACCTTTTGATGAGCCATAATAAGCAAGACCACTAAAACACTTTAAAATAAACCAAGAACAATCGCAAAACACTTTCACTAGCACTATTTTGAGACTTGTATTTTCAGTATTCCCAAGCATCTCAGACATTTGACTCCATAAGGCACTGGTCTGTTTTAAAATCTTATGCATTATTATTGATCTGGGCCATTTGTCCTTTGGTTTTTTCAAGTAAGATCTTTATTTGTGAATGCTATCTTATTTCACGAGCTCTCATTATATTGTTTATCTTTTAATCTGGTGATAGCAACGTGGATTGCTTTTTGTCTTGTGTTTATCTTTCAGTAATAAAAATTGCAATCTTCGTTCATCATAACAAACTCCTAATAAACACCCGTTTGCATCACTTTCGTAAAAATTACTTAAACACATTGAGCCTTAGAAACTCTTTGTTAGGGACCACCCCCTTGGCTTCGTTAGGAGTTAGCCTAAACGGAGGAGTTAGGAGTAGGTGACAGTACCCGGCTCTGTGCTTGCCCCCAAGGTCACACCTCTCCCACTTTCTCAAGTGAGGAGACAGCTTTCGGAAGATTTCTACTGCTGATGTGCAATCGGCGGACAATAGGGTTGAGCACTCATTCTTTGTATAATGTAAGGTTCATCTGCCCTCCACAGGGGCAGCAGGGAGAGGCAAACCCGTCGGGGATATAGATTGCTTGATGGCAGCAGGTCGAGGCCCTAGTCATTTATTCGAGCCCAAAAGGATTTTCAGGGCACCTTCTCTTGTAGGATGGCTACTATTTTATGTGAAATGTGAAATGTATTGATAAAAGGTTAATGGTCAAAGGATGAGCACTCACTCTTTGTAATATCCCAAATCCCGATATTTTCTAATTCTAAGCAAATACGCTGATACAACCGGGCATGCAAATTGCCATGCAAAAATCCCTATTTTATAGCAAAAATTAGGGTTAGGGTTTGTAGAATAGAATGAACACTTACCACTGATAAGCTGGCTGGACTGCTCCTGAGAGAGTATGCATGCATCAAGAGATGAATCAGAGATGAACTGATATCTTCTGGTTCCGATGAAACCCCAGCAACACGAACCCCAGATCAGCAAAGGGTGACGTTTTCAGTGAAGGAAGTGTCCGATGAAGCTGCTGATTTGCAGGACTGATAGCCTTCCCGTGCCGGAGAGAATGCTTGGCACATGCGGATGTTCCGAGGTCTCTAGGCAGGCTAGCGAATTGTTCTAGAGGTGCAGCTACTCACGGCCCCCTGATCCTGAAAAGGCTGATAACTGCTCAGGATGAGCACGATCGGATCTGATAATCACCGGGTACTGGAGTAAGATGCCGATGATGAGAATGGTGCCTGGGTTTCAAAGTGAAACTGAGATATGAAGGAAGACCTAGCGAATGATTAGGGCTTTCTGGCTGAAAACCCCCTACGGCTGCACACGTGCCCCTACAACAATCTTTGTAGTATACTGGATAACTATGAATGAATGGAAGAGCAAATGGTAAACCTGTATGGCTTACCCTGAATGAGACTAGGGCAGATATCTCACTGCCGAAACCCCGCTAGCTGAATTCGCCGTCTCCAACCCCAACTGATGTGCTGCTATTTAAGAGCTCCAAAATAATAATCATCAAAAGTGAGTCTCCTTTCAGTTTATCTTCCTTTTATAACTTTCAACTGCGAAAACCCTAATCTTTGACCTAATTAGGTCACTTTATTTTTTAATTTGTAGTTGACTTGCATGCATGCGCATGGAGACTTAAATGAGTGCATGCATCATTAAATAATGCTTAGATGGCATGCATGATGGCGGCCTTTGGCCCTGGTGGCCCTTCTTGACCTAATGGTGATAACATGATGATGCCCTAGATTTTATATAGATGGCATCAGTCTTTAGATGATTCCCTAACTGTCAGTAACCGCTCAAACCCACAGGAATCACATAGGTTAGCGGTTTTGGTCCTCAATGCCTAATCAGATGAGGACATTACAGTCCTCCCCGCTTGAGATTGCTTGTCCTCAAGCAACTGCAAACTGGGATGCTGCAATACCTGTTCACCTTCCCATGTGGCATCCTCTGGTGGTAGTTCCTTCCACTGAAGCAAGTATTCCCTAATTACCCTGTTCCTGAGTTTCCTTTCTCTAGTCTGTATGATCCGTTCCAGAATCAGTATCAGCAGTCCTTCACTATCTAAAGGAGGTAATTCTGTTGATGGGGCAATGTGTTTCCCAAGGGTCTTTTTCAAGTTGGACACATGGAACACATTGTGAATTTTACTTTCCTGTGGTAGTTCTAGTTCATATGCCACCTCTCCCACCTTCCTGATTATTCTGTAGGGTCCATAGAAGCGAGGTTTTAACTTTTCCTGCTCCTTTCTTCTTAAGCAAAGACTGTCTGTAAGGTTGGAGCCTTAAGTATACCAAATCCCCTACCTCAAAGCTCCGCTCAATCCTGTGTTTGTCTGCATATAACTTCTGCTGATTCTGGGCTGTCTATAAGTTTTCCTTCAAGATTTTAAGAATATCTTGACTGTCCTGTATCCAATCCTTTGCCTTAGGAGCTCTACTGTCCCCAAATGCCAAATCTGCATAGGCCAAGGCCTCGTAGCCATATAATGCCTTAAAAGGAGTCATCCTAATAGACATGTGATAGGTAGTATTGTAGCAATACTCCCCTAAGTGTAGCCATTTGATCCAGGTTCGTTGCTACCCTATTACGTAGTTCCGCAGATATCCTTCAATCCACTTGTTGACTATTTCAGTTTGTGCATCACTCTGGGGATGATAACTCGTGCTGGTAGCTAGTTCGGTCTCCACTAATCTGAATAGTTCCTGCCAGAAGGCACCTGTGAATCTACTATCCTGATCACTGACAATGGTCTTAGGTAACCCATGTAACTTGAAGACCTGCTTGAAGAATAACTCAGCTACTTGAGCTGCAGAGTAATCTGATGATATAGAAAAGAAATGTGCAAACTTGGTCAGTCTGTCAACTACTATATATAAACAATCTTGCCCTTTGACTTTGGGCAACCCTGTAATGAAGTCCATAGAGATGCTTTCTCACTTCTGCTCTGGAATTGGTAGTGGCTAAAGCAACCTTGCTGGATGGATGTTCTCAATCTTGTTCTGTTGACAGATGCTACATTCTCATACGTGCTGCATAACCTCCCCCTTGAGGCCCTTCCATGAGAACCTCTCTCGGATCTGTCTATAGGTCTTCAAGAAACCTTGATGTCCTGATAATGGAGAGTCATGTGCTGTCTGAATGATTTTTTTCCTCAACGTGGATTCTGGGACAAGGTATATCCTATTCTTGTAATTGATGATGTCATCAACAACCCTGTACCTATCATCCTGAATTTGTCCATCCAATAATTCACAAGCAAATTTATTTTTGGAGTATTCTACTAAGAGAAGTGCCCTCCAATCTGTGGATATACTCTTGAGAGATAGTGAGGCGGGACACCTGGATAATGCATCAACTGATACATTATTCTTACCCTTTACATACTTGATCTTGAAATCATAGGCTTGTACTTTGCTGACCCATTTCTGCTGGCACTCATTCAGTTCCTTCTGCTCCAGGAAATACTTGAGCCTGTTATGATCTGTTTTGATTTTGAACTTACTGCCCACTAGGTACTGTCTGAATTTCGTGAGAGCATGTAAGATGGCTAGCATCTCTTTGTCATATATGGAGTAGTGGCGCTCGTAGTTCTTCAATTTACGGCTTTCAAATGCAATAGGGTGATGATTTTGAATCAATACTGCTCCTAACCCTTCCCCGGAGGCATCATATTCCACTACAAAGGGTTGTGAGAAGTCTGGTAATGCTAAAACTGGCCAGGAACTCATAATAACTTTCATCTCCTCGAAAGTTTTCTGTGCTAAGTCTGTCCAAGTGAATGCTCCCTTCTTTGTGAGATCTGTGAGGGGTGCTGCAAATTGGGAGAATCCCTTAACGTACCGTCGGTAATAGGTGCACAGTCCTAAGAAACCTCTCAATTCTGTGACTGTTTTTGGCGTGGGCCAATCTTTGATAGCTCGAATTTTCTCCATGTCAACCTGTACTCCTTCCTCATTGATTATGTGCCCTAGGTACAACATTTCCTTCATGCCAAATTCACACTTGGACATTTTCGCCTAAAGTGAGTGTTCTTCTAGAATGCTCAATACTTCGTCCAGGTGTTTCAGATGCTCCTCCCATGTTTTGCTGTAAATCAGGATGTCATCAAAGAATACTAGCAGAAACTTACGTAGCTGAACTCGGAAGGTATGGTTCATGCATGACTGAAAAGTGGCTGGAGCATTGGTAAGTCCAAAATGCATGACCAAAAACTCATAGTGACTATAGTGATAGCGAAAAGCTGTTTTGGAGATGTCTTGGTCCCTTACTCGAATCTGATGGTACCCTGAGCGAAGATCAATCTTGTAGAAGTATTTGGCTCCCCGAAGTTCATCCATGAGTTCATCAATTCTAGGGATGGGATACCTGTTCTTAATGGTCTTTTGTTGAGTGCTCGATAGGCGATGCACATTTGCAGTGTACCATCCTTCTTCTTGACCAATACTACTGAGGATGCGAAGGGGCTAGAACTGGGCCGAATGTATCCAAGCTCCAGTAATTCTTTGATTGTTTTCTCTATCTCATCCTTGTATCTTTTGGGGTGCCGGTAAGGAGTGGTGATGACTGCTTGTGTCCCCTCCTCTAGCTCAATAATGTGTTCAAAGCCCTGGTATTGCGGTCTGCCTGATGGAAGGTCCTGAAAAACCTTTTCATGCTTCTGTAGCAAGGCCTGAATGTCAGTTGGGTGTCGTGTGCTGGTTTCTGGGGATTTACTAAAGGTGACCAAACATTCTGCTGCCCATTCTATGTCATCCTGTTGGAGTATTGCCTCCATTCTCTGTAACGAGTCCGATTTTGGGGGATAAGTGTTCATGCCCCTCAAAACTACTCGCTTGTCGTCTGGCCCCTGGAATTCCATTTCCATTGCCTTGTAGTCTGTAGTGTATTTCCCTATGGAATAAAACCACTGAACACCCAATACTACATGAGTATCCAATACATCTACTACATAGAAGGAATCTGTCATCTGATAGTTACCTAAGGTGACATTCAATTTTGGAATCCAGTAGTTGCACTCCATGCTAGAGTTCTCGGCTATTGCTACAGTGAATCCTTCGAACTTCTCGGCCTGAATACCTCTCTTGGCTACCCAAGCGGAGTCAATGAAATTGTGGGTTGCTCCCCCATCAATCAATACTCCTACTCTATGACCCTGTACTACTCCCCTGACCCTGAGAGTATGGAATCTTGGTACTCCAGATAATGTAGCAATGACTCCCTCTAGTGTATCACCCTGGTGTGATTCTTCCTCAGCTGCCCGTATTTCTTCTGTGGCCTCCTGCGCATAGTCATCCTCATCATTGTTTGAATATACCTCAATGTAGTGAGCCTTCGCCTTCCCTGCACACCTGTGTTCTGGTACCCATGGTTCCTGACAAGTGAAACATAGGTTCTTCCTCCTCAAGTCTTTCCTAGTGTCCTCGGCTAACCATGTTTTCTTGGGAACGTCCTGCTGGAAAGGTTTCTTGTCCTTGTCCCTAACAGGAAAGTTGGTTTTGAGCGGGAACTTGTTGTTGGGGATTGAATCCTGTAGATCTTTGGCTCTGCTAATGGCATCCTGCAGAGTGAGGGGTTTGTAGGCTTTCACCCATCCCCATAGTGGCTCTGTTAGGGCCTCAGTGAATAACATAGTCAACCTGCTCTCTGATACATCTGTTACCATGACTGCTATCCTCTGGAATTCTGAGATGAAGGCTTTTGCACTACCTGTCTGTTTGAGTTGAGTCAACTCCCTAAAATGTATCTCTGGATCCTTTCTGTCAAGCCACTCCATGAGCTTCTGAGTGAACTCACCGTAGGAGTGTATGGTGTTGTGACCCAATGTCACCAATCCGTGGTACCACCACTCGTGAGCCTCTCCGTCCAGGTGGAGTGTAGCCAATTTAATGGCATTTGTCTTTGTCATGGGATTGTGTTGGAAATAGGTATCCAACTTTTGAACCCATATCCTCGCTAAACCTCCGCGAGTCCCATCAAAGTTTGGGATGGTCAACCTTCCCAAGGTCTTCTGCAACTCATAGTTGTGATTGAATCCGTTGTTGAAATTCTTGGGTCTGTTCCTACTCTTCATTTTGCAGAAATCCGAAAAAGACATGGCAGCAAGAAACTCATCCGCTAAGTCTCTATATTCCTGGAAATAAGCCCCAAAAGTTCGCTAGGTTCTACCTGCATGACTGGACCACCTACTGTATCTGCCAAGAAGTGAGGCATGGTAGGCCTGTTGGAAGGTCTGCTATATATGTGCGGTGTATTTTGTATATTATTGTACGCAATCTTTCCACTGCTTCTTGTATATCCTCGATCTATCGGTGAGGGAGTTGTACTGTTGATACCTATTTCTGGTTTCGCAGATAATCTATTGATTGCATTGAGTACATCTTTTTGCCCTTTGGCTAAGTCTTGCAATGTAGATACTAAGTTGCGAAACTCCATCCTGTCCTCCTCTTCTCCCGTTCCTTTTCCCTTATCAGAGTATATACTTGTTTGTTCCATGTCTGATTTGATATCCTCTAGTTGGATATCCTCAAATTCCCCTGTGTATCTACTCTTTCTTCTCCTATAGGTTATAAAAGGGTCTCCTTCTGTATTCATCTATGTCTCATTTCTTAAGCCCACAGCTGGCCAAGAAGATAGCTCCGATACCTCTATAATATCCCAAATCCCGATATTTTCTAATTCTAAGCAAATACGTTGATACAACCAGGGATGCAAACTGCCATGCAAAAATCCCTATTTTATAGCAAAAATTAGGGCTAGGGTTTGTAGGATAGAATGAACACTTACCACTAATAAGCTGGCTAGACTGCTCCTGAGAGAGTATGCATGCATCAAGAGCTGAATCGGAGATGAACTGATATCTTCTGCTTCTGGTGAAAGCCCAGCAGCACGAACCCGAGATCAGCTAAGGGTGACGTTTTCAGTGAAAAAAGTGTCCAATGAAGCTGCTGATTTGCAGGACTGATAGCCTTCCCGTGCCGGAGAGAATGCCTGGCACATGCGGAAGTTCTGAGGTATCTAGGTAGGCTAGCGAATTGTTCTAGAGGTGCAGCTGCTCACGCTCCCTTGATCCCGAAAAGGCTGATAACTGCTCAGGATGAGCACGATTGGATCTGATAATCACCAGGTACTGGAGTAAGATGCCGATGATGAGAATGGTGCCTGGGTTTCGAAGTAAAACTGAGATCTGAAGACCCAGCGAATGATTAGGGCTTTCTGGCTGAAAACCCCCTTCGGCTACACACGTGCCCCTGCAACAATCTCTGTAGTATACTAGATAACTATGAATGAATGGAAGAGCAAATGGTAAACCTGTATGTCTTACCCTGAATGAGACTAGCGCAGATATCTCACTGCCGAAACCCCGCTAGCTGAAGACGCCGTCTCCAACCCCAACTGCTGTGCTGCACGCTTTGCTGCTATTCAAGAGCTCCAAAATAATAATCACCAAAAGTGAGTCTCCTTTCACTTTATCTTCCTTTTATAACTTTCAACTGCGAAAACCCTAATCTTTGACCTAATTAGGTCACTTTATTTTCTAATTTGTAGTTGACTTGCATGCATGCGCATGGAGACTTAAATGAGTGCATGCATCATTAAATAATGCTTAGATGGCATGCATGATGGTGGCCTTTGGCCCTGGTGGCCCTTCTTGACCTAATGGTGATAACATGATGATGCCCTAGATTTTCTATAGATGGCATCAGTCTTTAGATGATTCCCTAACTGTCAGTAACCGCTCGAACCCACAGGAATCACATAGGTTAGCGGTTTTGGTCCTCAATGCCTAATCAGATGAGGACATTACACTCTTTGTATAGTGTTCGGTTCATTTGCCCCCACATGGAAACAAGGTAGGACTAGCCTGTAAAGGCCGTGTTTTTGTCAGTATCGGAGCCTAGAAGGCTTCCAGGGCACCTGCCTTTGAAGGTTGACCTATATTACAAAATTAGTGCAAAGAAAAACTTGCTAGAGTCTGAAGGAAACAAGCCCAAGTGCTTTATCCACTTGTGAAACACCTCCATCCCCTATTTTCTATCAATCATGTATATGTCACTTTGGTTGAGTGTATTGGTTGTCATTCAGAGAGATCACAAGTCAAAGTTATTACCCTTTTCCTTAGCCTTTATTTTCCATCCTCACCCAGCAGTAACACATTGTTTACCCTTTTTAAGTATGGCATGAACAAGCAGACTTCCAAAAGGTTCCAAGATCTTTCAGAAGCACAGGTATATCTTCTTCTTCTTCTTCTTCTTATTGTCACCATGATTATGAATAACTTGACTTAAGCTTGGTTTTGGTATACACCATTGGAGCATTTCTTACTCTTAATGCTTACAGGATCATATGGATACAGTATCTCACTTTCAGTTTGGGTACTTTGACCTGGTCAACCCAGTTTGACCAAGTCAAGCGCAGTTCCCAAGGCAGTGACTCAGAAAACAACATGGTCTATTTTGTTCTAGACATGCCCATGACCAATATTGCAGTTTCAATTTGGAGAGTTTGGCTCCAAATCTCTTGATAAGTGATTATTATCACTTTATTATTGGCCAAATGATCAAATTTTATTACAGATGGCAGTGTTTTTGGTTCTCCTAAAGCAGTGCAGTGTTCTAGGGGGCATGAGTAGTTACTTATACCATTCTTTGTGTCTCCATATCATCGAGAGCAGTCATTTTGCTCTAATTATCGTCCTGGACAGAGTTATGGTGATTTTATCATTTTCCAGAGGTTGTACCAGCAAAAATGAACTAGGAATTTCACAAAAAAATAGATTTGGCCTCTTGGGTCAAGGAAATGGCCTGGAATTTTGGAGGATGATGTGTCTCAGCATCTCAGACAGTCCTTCAACAGTTCTTAGTCAGTAGTTGTCTAGATTATTTTATTTTGGCTCGACCGGTGAGGAAAGCACCCCTAGGGGCGCCCCCTTTACTTGGCCAATGATGTATTTTATTGTTATATCATATGATTTGAAGTTGTAAAGGAGCCTAGGGTGAATTAATCCCTTAGTGACCCCCTCCTATGTATTGTCATGTCACATCTTATGTTATAATGTGACTTTCACTCTAGAGAGGCATCCTTGAGCAAAGTGCGCCCCCTCTTTTGACTTGGTCACTTGATCCATGCATTGATGTTTGTAGTGTTGATATCCACTGTTGATGATGTTATAATCTCAATTGTTGGATGCAAAAGTGAGTTAGGGTTTACGTCTCTCTCAAACTATTTAAGAGAGGTGATCCCCCATTGTATTTTCATGAGCTCTGGCACCAGGATTTGAATAAAGAGATTTGTCTAGGATTGCTTTTCGAGTCTTGTAAATGATTTGATGATATGATGATTGGAATTGTTGCTCTTCTGTACTGAGTTTGTTTTGGGATGTATCTTGCATTTTTTCCTTTACCCATTTCATCTGCAGGGAAGGAGGCGTGCTAGGGAAGAGGGCACATCTGTGGGGAAACCCGCCATTGGCCCAGCTCTTGAGTGTTCGGTTCAGGGAGTATTTCTTTCTCTATGAATTTTTGCTTCCTGTCTTTTCCAGTCCTAGATTTGAGAGAATGCCAGGTGCTCAACATGGGAACACAAGGTTGTCGACTAGCTCCACGGGTCAAACTCAAAACTTGCTGGGTGCTCAACTGGAGGACACAAAGTGCCACGAAGCCCTCTACGGCCTCGACCCCACTAGCACCATAGGTCAAGCCTCTTTTCTCCTTTATAATGAAGATACTTACCTGGGTGCCTATTAAACTAGCCAACACAAATCTTTGCCCTTTCTCGTCACTCTAGATCGATCAAACCGGAGAGGGAAGAGGATACGGGGCAAAAAATAGGGCTTATGGTAAATTTTATCCTTAAAGAAAAAATTAAACAAAACAAGCCAAGCGCAATATCACAATGGAGGCAGATCCTACTCAATTGTGAGGCGCGGAAAAAAGGAATTAAGCCAATACTTGAAATTAAAATGCTAGCCAATGCGATTTCGCATGGATGGGAAGAGCCACTTCACTTGTGAGGTGAAAAGAAAACAAACAATGTAGTAAACTAATCTAAATCCAAACAACTTACAAGGTCATACAAGGATGGGCAGAGCCACTTCACTTACATGTAACCGAAACCAAAATCATTGAGTATTGAAAACTCAAAATGAAGCACAACAAACTCAAGCCAGGAGACTCTCTTGGGCTTGTTACAAGGATGTAGATTTCAGCACTATTATTTATTAAGAAATGAGAGAGAGAGTGATTTATAAGCCGTGTTTTGTGAGGGACTTGAAGTAGACCCTCTTGGGTGTTGTTGGTGCATGCTAGTGGCTGAACTTGAGCATTCCCTCCCCCTGTGAGATCAGAAACATGCACAAAACAAGAAGCTATTATAACACAAAAGTGATAGAAATGAGTTTTAAACAAACTCAAAATTTTTCATGCAAAAATCAGAATTTTTTTTAAGGCAAAACTAGCATGTATAAACTTGAAAAATGATAATGTTTGAGTGCAAAATGAAGTATTTAAGAGCTGCAATAAGAATAAGAATGTTAGTAAAGATCAGTGTTGCCAGAGCGTGGAAGCGAAGCGGGTGCACGGAAGCGTGTTTTTCAAAAAATAGCCGAAAGCGAAGCGTGGTCGGAAGCATTTATATATATATATATATATATATATATATTCATATATTCAAAAGAAAACATGTAGAATGTCAAACTAGATGCAAAATTTATGAAACATGTATGTTTGTGATACTTCCAATATATGAAATGCCATCTAGATTCCATATTATCCATCATTCCATCCATACTACGTAGTAAATTAATGAATAATCATTCAAGCATCAACCATCTAGCTGCTAACAATTACAAAATACAAAGTAACAAATTGAAATACATTTTACAAATACAAATAGAAACCATATAGATTCTAGCAATTACAAACATAAAAACTTTAGAACCATATAATAGGGAAGTACATCATTAACTTATGGAATGAAAAAGGTTATCCACCAATTGTCAACATGAGCCATGGCCAAATAGTTTTGTTTACAAAAATTGGCTATTTGCATAAGTACTACAATGATAATTAAACTGAAATCTAGTAGACTAGTAAACTGAAAAACAATCTATTTCTCCTACTCCTATCTCCTCGAAGTCCTTCCACTTCCACCACTGCGATTGCTTCGTGGGGGTACGCGAGGTGGTAGTGACTGTGAAGATGAAGCAGCTAACTGTGAAGGTCCTTCTAATGCAGGTACTGGTACAACTATACTCAAGGGGGGCCCTCCACGGGGCCTCGCAGTTGCACTAGGTGGTGGCATCTCAGCACGTTCATCCTCCTCCAAAAGAGAATTCTCCAACTCCTCCAAAACCAATGCTCCATCCTCCAAATTGTCCTCCTCTGGATTGTAGTCCCACATCTTATTTGTTGGTTCTATGGTTGGATCATTGCAGTAATGGGACAACAGTCGCAAGTTGTAATGCACATATACCAAGCTCTCTGCTCGCTGTACATTCAACCTGTTCCTTTTGACGGTGTGGA
>LPNX011041409.1:0-26679 GCA_001517045.1 Pseudotsuga menziesii | reverse complement strand
GGTCGCTATCCCTCGGTCAAGTTCCGTCCCTCGGTCGAGTTCCGTCCCTCGGTCGAGCTCCGTATCTCGGTCGAGCGATTGAAAATGACGTTGGGGGCCTGCGTGGCCCCTATTTATAATTTTTTTTTTAAAACGTACCTCGGTCGAGGTATTTACTAACCCTCGGTCGAGGTTTCAATATCTCAACCGAGGGTTAATAGATACCTCGACCGAGGGCTGAAGAAAACCTCGGTCGAGGGCTTTATTAACCCTCGGTCGAGGTATTAAAACCTCGGTCGAGGGCTTAATAAAACCTCGGTCGAGGTATGTTTTTTTGGTTTTGCCCAAATCCGCTTGCCAAAAAGTGTTACCCAGGTCCATGGATTCACCCGTAAGGCCTTTTCCTCTTCTCCCTCTGGAACTGAAACCTCCTCACTGATATAGGAGTCCAACTCATTTTCTTCCAAGACCAAGGAGATCCTATACTTCCAGGCTCGAAAGTTATTAGCTCCCTCAAGATTTTCATCAAGCTTGGTATGATGAGACATCTTAACTGAGAACCTCAAATGGAAATACAAAAGATTTAGATCTTACCAGGTCAAGATGTCGTATCTGAATTTGGAGCTGAAATCCTGCATTGATGGTTCAGGAGCATATTAGGGGTTTTCTTTTCCAGAGTTTTGTCTGACCAAATGCTTAGAATTTGATCCCTAACTTCAATTTTAGGGAGGAGATCAATTTAGGTCTGGGCTCACTGAAAAATTCCACTTCTGTGAAAAGCCCTAATTTTCGGCAGTAGTGTCGGGTCCAAAACTAAAAAACCTTAGAATTGGATTTTGCTTCGACAAAAAGATGTGCCCTAAGGAGGAGAGTTATTCCAACCTTATTTTGCTGAAAATATGTGGAGAGAGATCCACAAAGTAGGAAGCCCTAGTTCCCGCAGCTGAACAGTGTCTAGTTCTCAGGTTAGCTCTGATACCATGTTATATTTTTAACATTAAGCTAGCATAACATTAGGATCTTAAACTGAGAGAAAAACAAGCACAACAATCAAACACAAGAGAAAATGAGTATAGTGTTTTTCCTTGGGGAAACCATAAATGGAGAAAACACCGCAACTTCCTCAAAGATAGAATCAACACCAAAAGTAAAAGCCCAAAACAGTAAGATGATCTCCCAACAGTAGTAACCTCTTTCTTCCTTGCCCCAGTGTCTTTCTCTTCCTCATCTATTTACTAAAACTAAGTGTGGATGAGTGTATGATAAATAGAGAGGCCATCTCTCTATTTATACTAATTCCTGACATGACTAAAACCCTACTAGGGCCGACCTCTCTAGGAGAGTCTAATAACCCTAGTGCCCTGAAACTATGGGGAATTTAACCCTTAGACAATAGGAGGGTTACCCACAATGACTTGACATGACTTGTTTACATTATAGATCCTCCCGATAGGAACATCGGGGCATGACATGACACAAGTACATCCCAGAATAAACATCGGGTTATAATACATAAGAAATATAAGTGAATATATTCCGAAGTTACAATTACACCAACAAAAACAATGGCTCTGCTGATAAGCTTTCCAATTATGGTGCCAAAATCCAACAAGGAATGTTCGAGTTAAAAAACCACTTAAAAATTTATATGCATGTCCCCTAGACATACGTCAAAGCTCATAATTTTTATGCTAAGGTTGAGTGCATTAGGTAAAATTCCAACCCATCAGTGACCTTCCCACGATGACTCCATGTTGTTTCCCACTATGTGTGGTCACCTCCTGAAAAATGGTGACCCCATTCATGAGACTTCATTTACTTGTCATCCTTTTCGGCTGCTTCCTGAGGCATTGAGGAGACAGTCGACATGAAGGATGGAGGTGCTTAACACAGAAGACCCCTCTTGATCCTATTCATTGTTTGAAGCCTTGGTGAGGGACAGTGTGGAGGGTTACAATTGAAACCAGGACCAATGAAACATTCAACATCTGCACACCTTTTTTTCATACCTTTAGTTGGTATGTGATAGCAGAATATAGAGAAATATGGCAATAAAAGGTGGAAATCATGATACCGTCGACCTCAAAGCTAGTTTGAAGGACCTCAAACTGCATTTGTGCAAAGTTTACGATATGGTGGGTGTTGGTGTTTGGGAAAACATAGAAGCTGCGTCTGATGTCAAATATATAGTTAATCAAATGGTTTTCTATGAATCTAGGATAGACTCCTATGAATAAGACCTTAGGGAGATGATGGGAATTCTAGACATCATCAAGGAAGAGGTTCTGAAGATGTCCAGAATGACCCTGTGAAGTCAATGCCTATACCACTATATTCTAAGAAATATATTACGTCATCGTCATCAACATATTCTTATTCTTTTTTTTTTTTTTTTATATTCAGAATTTTAAACCTATATGAACTCACATGATATAATATCTCTCATTCAGTAAAGACTTTGTGTCTCATTAGAAGACTTGAAGGATGTAAATTTGACCCTTCAAGTTAGCGAAATATCATTCCTCAAGAGCAAGGTCACTAGAAAAAAATTGACAAGGTAGTAGCTAATAAATATGAAGAATTTTCTCATCGCAAAAATCATAGTCAAATTTTGATTTCATAGATTAAGAATCTAAAAATTGAAAAGAACATGCAATAAGAAAAACTAGAACAAATTATCAGCAATGATTCACTGATTGACAAGGAATAAATGATTGATCCAATTTATATAGGGATATATTTATACATTGAATTTCAAATGATGTTGACAAAAACATTAAACAATCAAGATGTTTGTACTAATAAAATATCAATGATCAATAAACCAATACAAGTACATGAAGGAGACATATTAACAAAGGCGAATCAAGCAAACTCTAAAAATATAATAATAAAAAATCATGTTACAAGGAAATTTTATCAACATTTTAATAAAAATAAATGACACAATTAACCAACCAACATATTGGCATTGCATTGAACAAAGGAATTATTTGAATTACATTCCAAACAAGATCAATGCCAATGCAATTTGGTCTCTAAATAACAATCATTTTTGGAATCACAATGCACAAAGTTCTATCCAAGAACCTTATAAACATACAATTCAATAAAATAATGTAATGTCCCTTTTTGATAATTTTTATTAAATGACCAATTTTTCATTTTTCCGCAATTTCGACCCTTGACTACTTTTGATGTCTTGGTCTCAAAATTGGCCCAAATGCTCCCAATTTTTTTCAGAAGGTACATGAATGATATTAGAACTTAAATATTATTTTTAGGGATGTTTTATGACCCCCAAATTACTTCTGATTTTTTTTTTTAAATTTTTTGTTGAAAGTACAAGTCTTTACGAGCAAATTGGGGCTCCAATTCCCCCTGGGTAATTGCCAGAAATTGCTTCTTAAATGATCCCAAAGTCACTTGAATTTATGAAAAGAGGCAGGGGAAGTGTGAGGAAATTTTTAAGGTCTAATATGCATCATGTTTCAGTTTATACATGATATTATGACTCTCTTCCAAACAACTCCCAAATCACAATTTCGACCCTTGGGGAAAAGGCACCAAATCTTCTCCCAATGCTGTTAAAATGAGTAAAATGGCTTTCGATACTTAAGTAATGAACATTAAAATTGTAATACACATTAATTAAAGTCCATTAAAAATACATTTATCATATATACATTCTTACATTCGAAATAATCAGCATTATCATAGCATACATCAATGTAGTGGGGTAATGGTCATTGTTTGGTCATTAATAATCACTTTTCCTTACAACCATTTGATATTTCGACTTGAGACTTTATGAGAATAAATAAAATAGAATATTTATCTTATTACAATCATTAATGAACAATGAAAATCTCTTCCAATTCGAAATCATTAGCATTACAATGGTGTACAACATGATAGTGGGGAAATGACACCATTTCTTCATTGTTTAACATTTTTACATGAAATATTTTGGAATTTTGACCTGAGATTCTTTTGAAATTTAAATAAAAATAATTTAAATCATATAATAAAATAATTTATCATTATAATCTTCCCCAAATATATCAATATCTCACCCAAAGCGTAATCCCTCCATGAGTAAGAATATGCCATAAAAACTAGAAATCGTTAAGAGAAAGTGCTGCAATAGAAAAATACAAAAGATTCCCTGTATATTAAACCTGAAAATAATACTCCATTAAATCTCCATGAAAGACCTTAGTTCCCTCTCCAAACACCAACTTGGATAGGAATATTTCACCCCCGAAATTGGCTAAGGCAAGAAAACTAGTCATCTACTAGCACTCACAATTCACAAATGACAATTTATCAAATGATAAAAATATATTATCTTGGTTGATTCCTGTATTTGATAAACATCCTTATCCTTCTAATATTACCAATCCATCAACAAACTAAATACAATTCAAATTTGGGTGTGGGCTCAAGATTTTCCATGTATCCTCCCTTTCCTAGCCTTCAATCCTCCCCCAATTTGAGTAGGAACCCATTGAGCTTCCCCAAATTACATGAGAGACCTATTGGATACTCTATTTCTACCTGACATGCCAGATATGTGTTACGTCATCCTTCAGATATGATTTGTGTCATAGGTGTCATATAATATTCATCATTGTTGTCATAGAGCTAGGGAATCTAGTCCAAGTGTCTCACTAGCTCCAAAATGCCTCTTCCTCTTCCATGGGAATGACTTTTCAAATCCAATTCGACCTGAATTGATTCATTCCAAGTATGTTGACCTTCCAAATCATCCCAATACCCTTGGTATTCTTATGGATTCTAAATGACAAGAGGAGGATTTCTCCAAGTAAATAGACCACCATTTGCCAAGTGCATACAAGCTTCCAGTGACCAATCAAATATGCTCCAATGAAATAGGTGAGGAACCCATGTCCTATAATTATTCTCCAAAAGGATGTGATATGCATTAAAATACTCAGCCATGTATTCTTTCGTCCAAGAAGTGAATGAAGAATCTCCACTAAAATTTGAACCAAATAATGAGAAAGAGAAACAAGGAGACTTCAAATGGCTCAAAGAAGTCTCACCCATACATCAATGAATGAGATAATCATAAATATATAACAAAGTATGTGGATGGAAACAAAATTTTTCTCCAATCATAAATCTATTCACCCCAGTGTTGGATGAAGTTCCTCCAACATCAAATGAACCAAGTGTTGAGCAAGAAAAACCATGAGCCTTCAAGTGACTCAAATGCATATCATAGGTGAATCCATGTAGAATTTCATCATCATAAAGTAAAAAATGATGCTGCTGAAAATGTGAATAATAGTGTGCCCCATCCATGTCATCATAAAAAGTAAATCTAGGATTTCCATAATCCTCATGTCTCACCATAAACAATAACCCTTTCACCCATACTTCATTGACACTAATGCTGCAAAACATGGAATTGTAGGATGTAGAAGAATGAACTAACTCACCCAAATGATCAAAAAGTGAAATTTTTTCATCATGGTAAGGATCCTTATGGGTAGTATCATGCAGCTCCTTCAAAAGTGTGAAAAAATTGTCATAGATTGGTTCCAATGTAGAGGAATCATGCTCTTCATTAAAAATTGCATAACCTTCATCAAGAGACAATTCAGGTTCCTCTTCCACCACATCAAGTATTTGGATCTCTTCAATTTCATCTTCAAACACATAAAGCACATTCAAATTTCCACATTTCTCATGATCCACCATGTCATGAGAATCCTCCAAACAATCTACCATTTGACAATCTAAAACATAGGAGGAAAAACAAGTAAAGTTGCAACTTTTCAAGAAGTTGTTCATTTGTAATTGTGAGCTTATGATTATCCTCGTTATTCTTCAAGTATGAATCATGTAACAATTCATTAAGCTCAAGCAAATTGTTTCTATAAAAAATAAAAGACATGAAATTACCTTCAATGTTGCACATTTCTCTTTGAACCTTCTCCATGTCTTGAAGGAAGGATGGATCCTCCAATGAAGAAATTTTCCAACAAGAATTTGAAACCAATGGATTAGTGTCATGTAGTATTCTAAGGTCCTCTTGGATATTATTTTCATTAATATTTAAGAACCCTTCAATAAAATTAGGCTCCTGCAAATGAACCTCCTCATCTTTTTCCTTCTTGCTTGGAGCAACTTCATGAAGCTCAAGTGGTGATGGGGAAGTTGATCTTGTTTCTTCTTCAACTACTACAAGGTCTTCATTTTCATGTTTAACGAAAGTTTGGATTGCAGAAGCACTTTTAAAAGTGATCTCTATGTCACCAACATAGAGGTGTGAGCACCCATCAATAGTCACTCCTTCATAGTTCAAGCATCCATCATTAGATTCTCTTTGTTTCATTTCCAAGGTAGAATGTGTCTCAAAATTATCTTCAGTATTTTCAATAGAAACTTATTCATACTCATGTGATGTCTATTCATATTTTTTAGAGTCACTTGGGATTTAATTTCGATCCTCTTCATGTACTACTTCTTCTACTTCACCTTTTTCAGAACTAGGTGGTTCATGGGTCTCCTCCTTTTGCTCCTTCAAGCAAAATGATGTATTTTCCCCTTGGTTTTCTTAAAATCAGTATATTTTTTCCAACTTTGGATAGGAAACAATTCGAATCCTTTCATAATATTCTTTTTCATGGCTTCAAATATAGGTTCCATAATTTTTATAACCTCCTCACCATCATATGAGGTTCCCCTTTCATCCCTACTCATTGTTTCCTCTTCAACAAACACACTTTTGGGTTTCAATATCTAATAGTTATCCATGAATTATTTTACTTATAAATATAATACCACATCAGGTTCCAAGATCATGCTATGATACACCGATAATTTTTATTAAATGACCAATTTTTCACCTTTTCCCCAGTTTCGACCCTTGACTAGTTTTGATGTCTTGGTCTCCAAATTGGCCCAAATGCTCCCAAATTTTCTCATAAGGTACATGAATGATATTATAAATTAAATATAATTTTAAATTATGTTTTATTACCACCAAATTAATTCTGAAAACTTGTTTAATGTTGTATTCAGAGTAGGAGTCTTTACTAGCAAATTGGGGCTCCAATTCCCCATGGGTAATTGCCGAAAATGGCTTCTCAAATGATCCCAAAGTCACTCAAATTTATGAAAATAGGAAAGGGGATGTGTGGGGGGATTTTTAAGTTCTCATATGAATCATGTTTCATTTTATACAGGTTGTTATGACTCTCTCCCAAACAACTCCCAAATCACAATTTTGAGCCTTGGGGGAAAGGCACCAAATCTTCTCCCAATGCAGTTAAAATGTGTAAAATGGATTTCGATGCTTAAGTAATGAAAATTAAACTTGTAATAAACATTAATTAGAGTCCATTAATCATACATTTATCATATATACATTCTTCCATTCGAAATAATCATCATTATCATAGCATATATCAATGTAGTGGGGAAATGGTCATTGTTTGCTCATTAATAATCACTTTTCCTTACAAACATTTAATATTTCGATCTGAAAATTTCTGAGAATGAATAAAATAGAATATTTATATTATTACAATCAGTAATGGACAATGGAAATCTCTCCCAATTCGATATCATTAGCATTACAATGGTGTACAAAAAGATAGTGGGGAAATAGCACTATTTGTTCATTGTTTAACATAAGTTTACATGAAATATTTTAGAATTTATACCTGAGAGTCTTATGAACTTGAAATACAAATAATTTAAATCATAACATAAAATAATGGAGCATTAGAAGCTTCCCCAAAGAGATCAATATCTCCCCCAAAGTGCAATCCCTCCATGAGCAAGAATATGTCATAAAATCTAGAAATGGTTGAGAGAAAGTTCTGTAATAGAAGAATACACAATATGCCATGTAGCTTACACCTAGAAATAATACTCCATTAAATATCCATGAAATACCTGAGTGGACTCTTCAAACACCAACTTGGATGAGAATCTTTATCCCTCGAAATTGGCTAAGGCAAGAAAACTAGTCATCGACTAGCTCTCACAATTCACATATGACAATTTCTCAAATGATAAAAAGATAATATATTGGTTGATTACTGTATTTTATAAAAATAATTATCCTTCTAATGTTACCAATCCATCCACAAACTAAAGACAATTCTAATTTGGGTGCGGGCTTAATATTTGCCATGTGTCCTCTCTTTCCTAGCCTTCAATCTTCCCCCAATTTGAGTAGGAACCCATTGAGATTACCCAACTCACATGGGAGACCTCTTGGATGCTCTATTTCGACTTGAAATGTACGATATGTCATATTTCAGCATTCATATCTTGTTTTTGTCATAGGTTTCATAGCATTTTCATCATTCTTGTCATAGAGCTAGGGATCTAGTCCAAGTGTCTCACTAGCTCCAAAATGCCTCTTCCTCTTCCATGGGAGTTACTCTTCCACTCCAATTCGACCTGAATTGATTCATTCCAAGTATATTGACCTTTCAACTCGTCCCAAGACCCTTGGTATTCTTATGGATTCGAAATGAAAAGAAGAGGATGCCATGTGGCATAGAGAATCTAGTTTGTGTGGGTCCCACATTCTCCATGTGTATTCATGATCAATTCCCACTTTGATTTTCCCTTGTATTTATTTATTTATCTCCTTTATTAAATATGTATGCAATTATAATTTTCAAACATCATTTATTTTCCCTCTTGCTCCAAACCCAAAAGCTTCCACCACTAACCTAGGAAACTAGTAATTTTCCTCCTTGGCAATTATTTCACCCTTAGCATCAATTTGACAAACTTTGATGAATATGGAAAATGTGATTAGTCCATTTTGACCCAATGAAAAATTTGGGACATCACAATTAGTCCCTTCCCAATATTTCTTGTCCTCAAGCAATTCCAAACATGGGTGTTGACGAACCTGCTTTCTGTATGATTCTTTGAAGTTGCCATTGAGTTTCCCAATTTTGAGTCTTTGAGAGAGGAACCACCATGCTTTATTTTGCACTACTATCACTAAAATCAATTTATTAAGTGGGGAGTTCATCTCCCCTACCTTTTTCCCAAAAAAATTGAAATCAATGGGACAAACAAATATCCGAGGGTCCCATTACTTGTATTGCACTCCAACAATTAAGAGTGCTCTCCAACCCATACCATTCATAAAGAGAATTCTAGGATCCCATTTTATTGTATGCATTATTCCAAACATCATGAGTACATAATATATATCATCAAAGTACATAATAACATATTAAAAATTTACATCAAGGAAGTGCCTCATCAAAAAATCATGAAAGTGCTTATACCTCCAAGTAAGCAGACCACCATTTTCCAAGTGAATAAAAGCTTCAAGTGACCAATCAAATATGTTCCAATGACATAGGTGAGGATCCCATGTCCTATAATTCTTCTACAAAAGGATTTGATATGCATCAAAATATTCAGCAATGTATTCTTTCATCCAAGAAGTGAATGGAGAATCTACACTAAAATTTGAACCAAATAAGGAGCAAGACAAACAAGGAGACTTCAAATGAATCAAAGAAGTCTCACCTAGACATCCATGAATGAGAGAATCATAAAGATATAACAAATTATGTGGCTGGAAACAAAAATATTCTCCAATCATAAATCTATTCACCCCAATGTTGGATGAAGTTCCTCCAACATCAAATGAACCAAGTGTTGAGCAAGAAAAACCATGAGTCTTCAAGTGACTCAAATGCATATCATAGGTGCATCCATGTAGATGTTCATCATCATAAAGTAACAAAAAATTCTGCTGAAAATGTGAATTATAGCGTGCTCCAACCATGTCATCATAAAAAGTAAATCTTGGAGTTCCATACTCCTCATGTGGAACCATAAAAAAGAACCCTTTCACCCATAATTCATTGAGACTAATGCTGCAAAACATGGAATTGTAGGATGTAGGAGAATGAACTAACTCACCCAAATGATCAAAAAGTGTATAAGTTTCATTATGGGAAGGATCCATATGGGTAGTATCATGAAGCTCCTTCAAAAGTGTGAAACCTTTGTCATATATTGGTTCCAATGTAGAGGAGTCATGCTCTTCTTTAAAAATTGCATAACCTTCATCAAGAGACAATTCAAGTTCCTCTTCCACCACATCAACTGTTTGGATCTCTTCAAGTTCATATTTAAACACATCAATCACATTCAAATTTCCACATTTCTCATGATCCACCATGTCATGAGAATCCTCCAAACAATCTACCACTTGACAATCTGAAACATAGGAGAAAAAACAAGTATCTTGCAACTTTTCAAGAAGTTGCTCATTTTGAATTTTGAGCTTATGATTATCCTCATTATTATTCAATTATGTATCATGTAACAATTCATTAAGCTCAAACAAATTATTTCTATAAAAAAACAAAGACATGAAATTACCTTCAATGTTGCACATTGCTCTTTGAATCTTCTCCATGTCTTGAAGGAAGGATGGATCCTCCAGCGAAGAAATTCTCCAACAAGATTTTGATACCAATGCTTTAGTGTCATGTAGTATTCTAAAGGCATCTTGGATATTATTTTTAGTCATCTTTAAGGACCCTTCAAGAAAACGATGCTCTTGCAAATGAGCCTCCTCATCTTCTTCCTTCTTGCTTGGACCAACTTCATGAAGCTCAAGTGGTGATGGGGAAGTTGATCTTGTTTCTTATTCAACTACTACAAGGTATTCATTTTCATATTTAATGGAAGTTTGGATTGCAGAAAAACTTTCAAAAGTGATCTCTCTGTCAACAACATAGAGGTGTGAGCACCCATCAATAGGTACTCCTCCATAGTTCAAGCATCCATCATTAGATTCTCTTTGTTTCATTTCTAAGGTAGAATGTGTCTCAAAATTATCTTCAATATTTTCAATAGAAACTTCTTCATATGCATGTGATGTCTCTTCATATTTTTTAGAGTCACTTGGGAGTGAATTTGGATCCTCTTCATGTACTACTTCTTCTACTTTACCTTTTTCAGAATTAGGTGGTTCATGGGTCTCCTCCTTTTGCTCCTTCAAGCAAGATGATGTATTTTCCACCTTGGTTTTCTTAAAATCAATATATTTTCTCAAAATTTGGATATACAACAATTCAAATCCTTTCATATTATTCTTGTTCATGTATTCAAATATAGGTTCCATAATTTTTATAAGCTCCTCATCATCATATGAGGTTTCCCTTTCATCCCTAGTCATTGTTTCCTCTTCAACAAAAGCACTTTTGGGTTTCAATATCTAATGGTTGTCCTTGAATTCTTGTCCTAATAAATGTAAGACCAAATCAGGTGTCAAGATCATTCTTTGATACCACTGTAATGTTCGTTTTTGAGAATTTTGATTAAATGACCATTTTTTTCCCTTTTTCCCCAATTTTGACCCTTGACTAGTTTTGATGTCTTGGTCTCCAAATTGGACCAAATGCTCCCAAATTTTATTAGAAGGTACATGAATGATATTAGAACTTGAATATGATGTTTAGGCATGTTTTTATGACCCCCCAATTACTTCTGAAAACTTTTTTAATGTTCTGTTCAAAGTATGATTCTTTACTAGCAAATTGAGGCTCAATTTCCCCCTGGGTAATTGCCGAAAATGGCTTCCCAAATGATCCTAAAGTCACTCGAATTTATGAACATACGAAAGGGATGTGTGGGGGAAATTTTTAATGTCTCAAATGCATCATGGTTTAGTTAATACATTCCATTTTGACTCTCTCCCAAACATATCCCAATCCACAATTTCGACCCTTGGGGAAAAGACACCAAATCTTCTCCCAATGTAGTTAAAATGAGTAAAATGGATTTCTATGCTTAATTAATGAACATGAAACTTGTAATACACATTAATGAAATTACATTAATCATAAATTTATTAGAGATACATTCTTCCATTTGAAATAATCAACATTATCATAGCATACATCAATGTAGTGGGGAAATGGTCATTGTTTGCTCATTAATAATCACTTTTCCTTACAACCATTTGATATTTCGACCTGATAATTTCTGGGAATGAAGAATAAATCATATTGAACTTAGTTCAATTAGTAATGGGCAATGAAAAAGTCTCTCAATTCAAAATCATTAGCATTACAATGGCGCACAACAAGATAGTGGGGAAATGGCACTATTTCTTCATTGTTTAACATTTTTACATGAAACATTTTGGCATTTAGACATGAGATTATTCTCAACTTAAAATACAAATAATTTACCTCAGAACATAAAATAATGGAGCATTATATTATTCCCCAAAGAAATCAATATCTCACCCAAAGCGCAATCCCTCCATGAGCAAGAATATGTCATAAAAACTGGAAATGTTTGAGAGAAAGTGATTCAATAGAACAATCCACAAGCTTCCCTATAGCTTCAACCTACAAATAAGACTCGATTAAAGATCCATGAAATACCTGAGTGGCCTCTCCAAACACCAACTTGTATGGGAATCTTTCATCCTCGAAATTGGCTAAGACAAGAAAACTAGTCATCTACTAGCTCTCACAATTCACAAAAGACAATTTCTCAAATGATCAAAAGCTATTATCTTGTTTGATTCCTACATTTTATAAACATAATTAACCTTCTAAGGTTACCAACCCATCTACAAACTCAATCCAATTCTAATTTGGGTGTGGGCTCAATATTTTCCATGTGTCCTCCCTTTCCTAGCCTTCAATCTTCCCCCATTTTGTGTAGGAACCCATTGAGCTTCCCCAAATCACATGGGAGACATCTTGGATGCTCTATTTCAGCCTGACATGTTATATATGTCAGATGTCATCCTTCAGGTCTGATTTGTGTCATAGGTGTCATAGAATCTTCATCATTGTTGTCATAGAGCTAGGGAATCTAGTCCAAGTGTCTCACTAGCTCCAAAATGCCTTTTCCTCTTCCATGAGAGTTACTCTTCCACTCCAATTTGACCTGAACTGATTCATGCCAAGTATATTGACCTTCCAACTCATCCCAAGACCCTTTTTTTTCTTATGGATTTTAAATGACAAGAGGAGGATGCCGTGTGGCATAGAGAATATAGCTTGTGTGGGTCCCACATTCTCCATGTGTATTCATGATCAATTGCCACTTTGATTGTCCCTTGTATTTATTTATTTAGCTCCTTTATTAAATATTTATGCCATTCTAATTTTCAAACATCATTTATTGTCCCCCTTATTCCAAATCCTAAGGCTTCCACCCCCAACCTAGGAAACTAGTAATTTTCCTCCTTGGTAATTATTTGACCAGTAGCATCAATTTGAAAAACTCTAATGAATATGGAAAATGTGATTAGGCCATTGTGACCCAATGCAAAATCTGGGACATGACAAAGACTAGACTACAACAGGCTCATCCTTCAACTACATCATAATTATGTTCAATACTTTGAAGATCACATTCCCTCCTTTTGACTATGACAACATCGAGAATAAAGTATCATGTAAAAATATTCCAAGAATGAATTGATATATAACCTTTTATTCTTTTAGGACAAATTATCCTAGAAGAGTAATACAATGTAACGAACATAAAATATATATAAAACATTACATACTAATAATAATAACAATAATAACAATAATAACCGATATAGATTTATCTCAACTCTAAATCTATCAAACATTGAGAGAGAGGTGTTAATTTTTTTTATCATTTAAGATAGATCTAAGCCGGTTATAGTCTAACTCAATTGTATAAAACTCACAACTCACAACTCATGTAGATATAGATATGCAAAAATACAATTTTCATCGTTGTTAAGATGTTTATATTTGCATTTTAACCATGTATTTCTGTGTAAATATCTTATGTATAATATTTTTATTTATGTTTAAATTTGGTATATTTTCTACCTCCCTATATATAGTTTTATGCTAGGTGTACATATCAAATTTATCACTTCCACCCACACACTTATTTCCATGTGGATATATATTTGGCTCACATGTAGCATTAGTAATATTATTGTTATAAGTAATGTATTTTTTTAAGCTAGCATATGATGATGTAAGTGTTACTGAACATAACAACATATCTATCATATTGGGATATAGATATAGCTTACTTGTATTGGTTCGATAATATAATGATGATGATATTAATTAAATAAAATAAGGGACACAACCCTTCACGTTCTTGATTAGTCAATGCAAAGAAATACATTTTCACAAGGCTCGTCATCATCATTTATCATCTCACTTATTGATTTATCAATCATATTATATTTATCCTATATTGATTTCAACTCTTTCTTATTTTTATGTTGATATTTTCATAAATGAACTATTTTTCTCTAGACTCTTCAACACCTTTGTTACCACAATGATCCTAGATGGTTGTGAGGTTTGGTGCTATATTATTTAGAGAAAAATGAACTTCCACCCATTGAGAGTAAGACTACGATTAGGTACTTAATGTATAAACACAATGCTACTAATTAACATGAAGAATGAGAGGTTTCCTATCACTTCTTAAAACATTAACAAAATTCATTCAAGTTTCAAACCAAGTTGGATTAGAGATGCAAGTTATTGGTTAAATCATCGGGGGATAGTGGAGGAGGACAATTCAAGAAAATGTGGAGCTATAGGGAGATTGAGAAGAGGCTTGAATAACTACAAAGAAATAATTAACATAAAGTTAGAAGATCAAAATTATTATTTTATTCAAGCTAGCTTTAAAATGAAAATAAATATTGCAAAGCAAAGAACAAATTCCCATGAGCTTTATAGTGAAAGAAGGTGTTGGGAAAAACCTAAAACACCTTGGCAAGAAAGTTTGTGTAATCATTGAGACAAATAGTGGTAGAGTGGAGGGTGTAAAACATTTTCTCAGGAGTCACTAACAATAAATTCCACACCTAACTCTTTTAAGATGTGGGTTTCATTTAGGAGTGACTTAGTTGGGAAGAGACACCCAAAAATCCATCCATGTTAAGGGTTGGTGTTGGTTGAAATGAATTAGATGCATTGACCCTCAATGATGGGTATTTGTAACAAACAAACAAACAAAAAACTTAATAAATCAAAATAATTAATTTAAGTTTTAATTTCCATGGACCTTGGTCTTATTGTGCCATGATCATCACTCATTCATCATCATAATATACCTTTGTATATATATACAACAAAAAAAAATATGCCCATTGGATTAGATTCTCATGATTTGTTCTTTGGAAAGAAAATCAATAACCCATTTTCTTTAATAATTGATAATAATGTATTCCTAATTTATTAATATATATATGATAAATCACCTTTGTTACTAATTTCTTAAATGCATAATGGATAACTACCGAGTCAATACTTTTTTGCCTCACTTCACTTGCTTCAAACAAAATACAACCGATATTCACCTCATCCTTACTTATTAACCATACAACCAAACACAACTTTCCATTCTTAAATACATGCCCGATTTGTCTTGATTTCAAATGTGATTACCCATGAATGGCTCAAAATCAACCCCAACAAAGACCCACCTTTCTTTGAATGATGAACAATGAATAATTTCATTCCTTAAACTTCAATCCCATCCCCAACTTCAATCATTAAGCTTACTCTTAAAACAACATTTCACTTTTTTTAAAAGATCTTTTTCATTTTAAATTTTCATTGCGAGGATCTACAAGGTTAGGTTGTAGGGCGTTTGGGTTTGTGAGGAGATCTCCACAAAGTAAAGTTGTAAACTATTTTGGCATGAAGATAAGTCCATACAGTTTTAAGGCTGCCTTAGAAAAAGAGACCGTGTAGATTAGCAAAAGCTCTTGTTAACAGGTAGCAAAGATAAACTGCAGGGATTTTTGGATTTGGTTGCAATAACACATAGGTCTGACTGTAGGCTCAGATGATTGCAAGGCTTGCTCACTGATTTTGACAATTACAGAAGAACTTAGAAGTTGCACCAGAAGAACTTGGAAGTTGCACCTCGTGTGAGAACCCAATTTATATAAACTTTCATTGTGAGATTTTATTACTATCATAATAACTATAAGAATGATGTGACCGCAAATTTTGACAATTACAGAAGAACTTGGAAGTTGCACCTCGTGTGAGAACCCAATTTATATAATGTTTCATTGTGAGAGTTTATAACTATCATAATAACTATAAGAATGATGCGATCGCAACTTCAACAAATATGAATGATATTAGAGACTTCACACTAAGGACACTCTACTGGAATTAAGCACTTTTACTCCATTTCATAGACTGCTTGCATTCATCTCTAGACCTCCAATGCATCTGACTTCTTCTTCCAACGTCCAATCTAAATAACATCCAATCTTCAATAGCTTCTCTCAGGTCATTAGTTTTGGCCTTTAAACCTTTACAACAATTAGAATGCATGGTGCACACATCTCCCAGCGTTGCTCTTGTGTCACAAAACCCACTAAAGTAGGCTGCATCAAGAAACATTAACTTTAAGCCGATTCTGGTAAACTCTTCTGAGAACTTTATATGGTCGAATACACCTTGATCATGCAGTTGACTGTAGCGCTTGGTAGAGTTATGCCATAAATTGTACAGCTTCATTGTTTGCTCATTGGAACGAACAAACGTAAAACCTGTATTTGGTTTGTTTCTCAGATCGTAAGGATCATAGTTGCATGTATCACAAGAAATTTGGAAATCAGCTTCAGTTGAGAACCTTCTGAAAGGGTTTCGGAGCCATAGCACATCTGCATCCTGCACAAGATTATATACAAATGTTGATTAACCCTAATTTAACTTAACAAACAAGACAAAAAAATATAACATACTGTATTAACCCAATGTAGAGATATACTATCGTAGCCCGATGTGAGTAAAAAATTTCGAATCGAAACCGCCCGCAGACATAACGCAGCAATTTCATACCATGATTTTTGCAATTTGACCATGAATCATAACACAATCTAGGTCATGATTCACCATGCATCATCGATCTAGCTTAGTTTAGTTTCATTAATTCAGGGTTAGCTTTTATTTTTGATAACCAGATTTTTGGGCAATTTTTTTTAATGATAACTTATAATTGAAGCATAGATAACCATTGATAATAATTATTCATAAAATTAAGTGTTAATTATTGATAAACTATATTAGGTATAAAATTAAGTGATTGTGCTAGTTATTAATAAGCCATAAATATATATATATTTTGATAATGTTTTGAAATCCAATCTACCCAAATTTTATATAACTATTTTTATTATAAACATGAAAAGTTAGAACCACTTCATGAATTTCTTATGCACATTTCTTCATAACAATTCCAACTATGAATTGCAAAGTCAAGGTGCTCTCATCGGATGAAAGGGCAGCCTTATCTCTTCATGCAGTTTTGTTGATTACGAGTACGAATATTTCTATAATGGCAACTTGTCTATTGATACAAATTTGCTGATTATAAATAAGACTTTTGTTAAGATGTTTTTTTTTATAAATTTTGATAGTAATGAATTTTTTTTTTTTCAATTCTTCTTATTATGTCCCCGACAAGGGATATATATGATTCGGTTAGGTAGATTAATTCAACATGTAAATTTAACTTTTTTATTTTCAAATGTTTTTACTATAGTTTAGATTAATTTAAAATTTTTGAATTATTTAAATATTCATTTAACTTTGTTTCTATTGGTTTTCTGGGAGTGACGTAGGTATGGGACTCTGTGCGCCAAGACCCGGCTGCCTGATGGGGTAAGAAGCACTGACATGTATTGGAAAATGGTTTTTATTTCTTTGGGAAGAAGGTTTCCACGATCGACCATAGTCGAGATCACAGGCTTGCAGTGATGACAATTAAAATTAACAAGTTCAAGGTTTGCAAGTTTCAAATGACAAATTGCATCAAGATTCCTGTAGAGCCTATTCCTAAGAACCATTACACATGTATATATCATTTATATATCATTTTGACAATTTCTTGCCCTAAAATAACCACTCAATTTCAATAAAATTAAAAACAAATCCAATATTCATCCAAACTCCAACCCGTGAGTCTTTATAGCTGGTTTCCAGTGGTGTCATGTTGGCATGTGTGAATTGAACGATGACTTTGCTGCACTCATTTAGCATGATAGCCATTAATTTATTTCATTAATGGGATGCATTTTCGAAGGTAACCGTGCATGAATAAGGGAAAATATTATCATGCTGCAAGAAAAGCATGCCATTAGGTAATTCAATATCTCGATGTGATAACCTTACAGTGATTATGCAAAGTTTTTCTATGATTTTTTAATTTAATCCTATAGGTTTCTCATTTCATTTATTCCTACCAACACGTGAGTCTTTATGTTATGATTACCATCCCACTTCTTGAGGAAATTACCCTAACTATGGTGGGTAGGTGTCACCCACTGCTGTCTTTTCAACTCGTTATTCTAGAGATCGGCCTTGGCCTTTCTATACACTTGCTGCTTAAAGTACTGATGGTTGGAAAGAACAACCAAATCATCACACAGATACATGAGCATAAGGGATGCAAGAAGGAGAAATTGACTAAATACGCTAAGTTTTCACTCTTAAATTTACCCGTCTGCCTCTATAAAATTATCATCCTAATAGGTATATGCCCACTGCTAATAGGTAAAATTGAAGTTTGTCGGAGCAACGCCGCCCAGGACACACTTTCAAGTCATGCGCATTCATTTTCTTTTTTCTTTTTCTGTTCGGCTGGCTTAGTTGTTTGGTTGCTTGCTTTTCACCTACTGACTTAGAAGGATAAGGAATACCAATTGCTTGCTTGCTCTTTACCTGCAGACTAAGATGAGGAAACCTGCAGACTAAGAAGAGGGAAGGACAGCCAGTGAGTAAAGAAGTCAGTCACTTCGTTTACTGGAACGATGGAAGAAGCCGCCCGGTTCCAGCAGGAGTAGGCGGCTTTGACAGGAAGGAGCACAGCCGTCCAGTTTGGCCTTGCATCATCCACATAAATCGTAAGTGGACGCACGAAATAGAGAAGAATAATGAGAAATCGGGTTCGTGTTTACTGTAATTCTGAGGCAAATAATATATTTTAACTCGGTTAAAACTCATTTTCATGCCAATTCGGTTGGAAACCACCTTTGAATTCTGAATTATTCTTTTACGTTTGCTGTGACCAAATATTTTACAAACTTGCTTGAAAAATAACGAACCAGATGATTACAGAGGTCGGGCTTTGATAAACTAGTAACCCATCTTCCTGGCTAGCAAAGATCAACAACTAGAAACATCATGAATAAAGGGGTTTAAAAGTTTGAACGCCCCGCCTGCATTCTATAAAGGTAATGGAGTGACTACCATTCCTAAAACTAAATCCCGGGTTAGAATTATGTTATGCTACAGAGTAATAGTGTAACAAAGGGGAACCTGTGTGAAATTTGTTGCCATACACAGTAATAGCTGGATGACTAAACTCGAAAGTAAAACTCGGTTAAAACTCATTTTCATGCCAATTCTGTTGGAAACCACCTTTGAAGTCTGAATGTGTATGTATGCTAATATTCAAGTTAAACAAAATATAGCACTTGTTTTACTTTTTTTTGGTTGGGAGTACACTTTTAACCAGTTATCAGCCTTAACTACTCTCTCATCCTTGGTAACACGCTTATAATTTTCTTGTTATGAGCATTGAAGAATCTCGACAAAACCTGAGGTGGGGTTTGGGTGGGGTCGTGGTTGGGATGAAGAGGGTTTAATAAACTTGTTTGATCAATTACCAATTAAATTATTTCACTGGGAAAGTTAGCACTCAAAGGGTAAATAATTGGCATCGTTCTGGAAAGGGTCCTTAATTTATTGAAAAACAGAAACCATGATTCAGGGTCATTTCCCCCAAATAGCATCCTGCAGAGAATTGCTAATTCCACCGAATTACCAATTCCACAGTAACTCTAAAAATCATGGTTATTGTAACTTCTCCTGAATTTTTCTGGAAATTAAAATTTATTAACGTCATCTTCATCTTCTAGGTTGTTGCAAAAGGACCAGCCTTGATTGCTGCTGCTCTGCAGACTTCAGGTTCCACCGCCATATGTGTCTTTCTCTTTATATGTAAAATAACTGGCATCTACAATGACCAGTAAAGTTTGGCCATCCAGGCATTGAAGGCCTAAGAGGAGGATATGTAGCTGAGATTTGAGAGACTTATTAATAATGGCAGTAGCCCAGAAAACGTTTGTTATGTTGGTTTTTTGTGTGATAGTTATGCAAGTAAGATTGTTTTTATTAAAGATTGTAAAATCTTGATAATAGTATAAATCAGGTTTATTGAAAATAGTTATCTGTGAAGCAGGGTTTTGTGAAGCAGGGTTTTGCCTTGAAGATAATGCAACGTCAATTGCTGCAAACAGGTATGCTATTTTTTATTGAGATTATGATACTGTATGTATGTAGTATTGGGATTATGATACTGTTTGTAAGATTGAATGGGAGTCATATAATTAATCAATAGGGTATTGGTTTTTTTATTTTCTTGATCAATGATTTAATGATGAAGGTATCACTCTTGTTGCTTACAATTGATGGATGGGTGGAGTCGCTTGGTGATGTGTTCCACCAAACTTTCCACCCATTGCAAATACGCATAGTTTTTTTAATTATTTGCGCTGAGCCTAACATTGGGTTTATAGGTTCACTTATGGATGGGTTGTAACTAGCATTAGTAGCGTGCATGAGGGAGAGAGCTCTAGGGCACTCCTTTCACCTCGTCATTCATGGTCGCACAAAATTGTTGCCTCACGGTCCTTAATCAACAGGTCAACAGGATACCCTTATCATACCCTTATATTCTATGTAAAACATCTTAATCGTTTATTTATTTAACTTCCTCGGTCAGCTTTGCCATGCAAATCTAGTCAAACTCATTAGATATTGCATGGAACATGATGAGAGGTTGCTAGGATATGAATATATGCCAAGAGGTAGTTTGGAAAATCACCTTTTTTCAAGTTTAGTTGCTCAAGATTCATGAGATAAAATATATAATAATAATTTTTTTAATGGAAGAGTTATTATTCTCTTGCAAATAATTGGTTAATATGGACCTAATAAGCTAATATAAAAATAACCCACTAATAAAAACCGACTAATAAAAACCTAGTTAATAAAAATCTAATAAGCTAATATAATATATTATAGTAAGTATGCATAACTATATATAATGTATGGTTTATATAGTATTAATTAGTATAATAACTAGTTAATATAGGGTATAATAATATATATACTTATAGTATAATAATTAGTTAATTACTTAATGTATAAACCATACATTATCTCCTATTATTATAATATTGGAGACAATCATATTAATTAATATTATTAATTATATCGTATATTATAGTATTTATGATTAATTAATTAATATATGTTAATAGTAATTAGGTTTACTATACTATCCTGAATATATTAATATAATCATATTAGATAATCACTGTGATTATATATTGTTTTTTTCTAATATATGCACCTGCATAACATGTTTAAATGATATTTAATATTGTTTATATTAAGAATATATAGTGAGAAAAAAACAATTTTTTTTATCAAAATAGCAAATTAAATAATGTTATTTTTTTAATATGAAAATATGCTAAGTTTGATTCCTTTTCTCCTATGTGCACCTCCTTAGTATGTTTAAATAAATAAATAAGTAGTGTTGGTTTTGTGATATCAAAATATGTGATTTATTATTCCAATATATGCTAAACTTTTGATATTTTTAATTTTTGTCTTCAATATTTACAATTGAACCACCAAATTTCATTTATTCTTATAGGCTATTCTAGCCCTAAGCTTTGCATAGAACTAAATGTCCACATACCTACTAATTCACTTCAAAAATGTTTTATTGATCTTTTACAATTGCAAACAAGCAGCAACTATAGGTGCAATGTCTCGGACATTGCCACCTCGTGGCTCTTGTTATTATTATGAAAGGGCAACCTCATCTTTTCATGCAGTTTTGTTGATAACTAGTAAGAATCAAGTGGGAACTTGTCTATTGATACACATTTGTTGTTAAGATGTTTTTTTATTTATAAATTTGATAGTATTTAAAAAAATAAAATCATTTTTTTTTAAATAAAATTGTTTTTTATTTTGATATTAGCTTGATTAACAAACTTTATTAAACCCTTTTACATCTATCTAAAGTGTTTTAGTATTTTTCTGAATTAAAATGATTTATTTCATGTTTTTATTTGAGAATTGAAGGCACACTAAGACCTATGTTTTTTCATATAGACATCAAATGATACAACTGTATTATAGACATTGATTCTATGGAAATCCTTTAAAATTGTAAATAAACATTTATAAAGAAATATTAAAAATAACTAGTAGCTAGCTAATGAATGAATAACTAGTAATAATACATGGATAACTCATAACTAATGAATTGATAACCAGCAATCCATGTCAGATAACTCTAAGAACCTGACATAAAAAGAAAAGGAATATAAAAAAACTAGTAATTGATAACCTGCAGAATGTTGATGATAACATGTAACTAGGCATGGATAAACCACACTTAAAGACTCAACAAGATAAGTCACACTTAAAACTTAAAAAATTATTTAATCCCTATCTAAATAATCCAACCACAAACTATATGAATCACAAACTATATGAATGTACGAATTTAAATTAAAATCTAATAATAATTTGACATATTATTCATTTTCTGTAAGTAAAAACAAAAACAAAATTATTAGTAGCAATATTATCCACATTTGCTAAAGGTGAGTAAACTTACTGTGAAGATGAAACTGAATCCGTGCTCCACCACCTCCTTCAGCAATTCAATTCTTCTCCGCATAACCTTCAAGTAATCCTCCGTCATGAAATATTTTTCGCGTGAAAAATCAACTCCTTCTGTCTTCAAATCATAGCAATGGGGATGTATTTCCTTGCAGCGGTTGAAGGCCTTCTCATCTAACGCAACAATGAGGAGATAGTCCAGAAGGCCCTGTGTTTCTTCGCCAATACGAAAGCTCTCCAATAACAAGTCAACCAGGCCATTGGGCTCCATCCATGCTTTATTTGCCGCTGTCATGATCAGCGTCTTGTTTGGCATCGAAGCCTTAGCCAGAACAATCTCCAGCTCGTCTGCATTACCACTAATCACAGGCCGCTCCACTGGTCTCTGTAATCCATCAAACAAAACAAAACAAAACAATCCAATGATTTACAACCATAACAATTCAATCAATATAATTTTAAAAGTGCATCCTACAATCTGAGAGATAAAGAGCTTTGCAACTTATATTGACATCAAAGTTAGGGTTAGGGTTAGGGTTAAATGGACCACTGATAATTTCCGATCTTAACTTACCGAAGTTGTAGTGTTGGTTTCTGATGTAGACCAAAATCCTGCCGTGAAAATGGGTCCTGATTTTACAACTACTATATACGAAATTAGAAAAACAAGACATAAACAAAGGAGCAGAGCGTTAGATCTCTGCAGGGCTTCTGTAATGCCATCTCTCCACCTTCTATACACCCGATTCACAGTGCTACGAACTTCTGTAATCATATTTCTTTAATCCCAACCCTAGTATTTTCCGCAGAAGAGAATACCAAATTTCCCCAGTTTGCTATTCGAGCCAGCGTCATGCCACAGAGAGCTTGTTGTAGCCCTGGACAACTTGCTTTCAACTTCCTATATATGCAAACATTAATCTTTTTTGAGATTAAAAGCCTTCTGTGAAAAGAGAAATAATTATTTGCGATTAGAGAATGAATAATTAAATTGGCATGCAAGAAAGTCCACGCGTTTATTAAATTCAAGATGCCATGAAGTCAGTCAATAAGTCAGTCAAGATGCCATGCCTTATTCCGATTTTGATTTCGTTGAGAGCTCTGACTTTTCAAGTAAACCCTTTTGGCAGTCAATCACGGCTGGCCTTGACTACAATTTCAATTAGTCAATGGCTTTACTACCATTTTGATTTTTCCTGCCTTTGATTACGTGATTTTGTGAAGATATATATATCAACTGGAATGCAAATTCACAGTTTGCCTGGACTCTTATTTTGATTTTGTCTGCCTGGATTCCCATTTTCATTTTGTGAAGATATTTGTTAGAAGTGGGATCTATATTCATCTTTTATTCTTTCAATTGGGTTTTGTTTTTAATCACAAAATGAAGATATTTGTTTTAAGTGGGATCTATATTCATCTTTTATTCTTTGAATTGGGTTTTGTTTTTAATCATATTCTCTTTGATTATTAATTTATTTTTATTTTTGTTTGTTTTATTTAATTTTGATTTTTCTTTATTAAAAATATAGTTTGTGTTATTTATTAGGTCAATAGATTTTTATAGTTTATATTTTGGGTTTCTTTGAGTTAATTAATAAGATTAAATTGGGTGTAATAAGTGTATACCTTAGATTCATTTATGGTGGTCTATAATGTTTTGTTTTTAATCATATTAGCTTTGATTTTTATTTTGATTTTTGTTTGTGTGTTTTAATTTTGATTGTTCTTTTTTTAGGTGTAGTTTATGTTATTGGGCGGAGAGACCCTCTACAGCCCAGTATGGGGGAGATCTTGTAACGTTACGTAAAGTTATGTAACATTATTTTTATTAATAACAAATAATTTTTTTAATTATAGGCCAAAATAAATGTTGGCCAGAAAAACCACCTAATATGGGGAAGATGTTGCAATATTCCTATCTAACAAAACAATAAAAAAGTAAAAATTTAATTCTCCTTAAAAAAATGGAAGATGTTGTAATATTCCTACCTAACAAAACAATAAAAAAGTAAAAAATTACATGGTTTTAAAACCATGTGCAAGGCCTTCAAAACAACCCATGGTTTTATTGTACATGGTTTAAGAGGGCCTTCCACATGGTTTTAAAACCATGTGTAAGGCCTCCTAAACAACCCATGGTTTTATTGTACATGGTTTAGGACGGGCCTTGCAAATGGTTTCAAGACCATGTGCAAGGCCTTGCATATGGTTTTAAAACCAAATGTTGTAATGTTTGTTCATAACAAAATAAAAAATAATAATAAATACTATATGTCGGCCATAAATAATATTAAATATTAATAATAATAATATTATATGTGGACCTTAAATAAAAAGATGTGTCTTTTGGTTTGAATCAAATCAATGGATACCTAAAAAGAGATTTGATCCCTCTCGGTGGTTAATAGAGACTAGGACTTGGATCTACGCTGGTTTATTAAGTAGATAGGATTTAATGGTTACAAGTTGAGTGGCTTGCTAGTTATATTTATAGGTGTTTATGTTTATGTTTTTCCTAAATTGCAAGACTATGAGACAAGTATACTCTCATATTATCTTTTCAAATTCCAAATAAATAAGTATAAAAATTTATCAAAAAATTATGTTAACTATTTTTAAAAATAATTAAGTTTTATAAAATAAATATATAAAAGGGAAACCACCATTTTTTTGAAAATAATAACTCTGCATAGTGTTAGTGTTACATTTTAGAATCTTTTTAACTTTATAATATATATTTTGTTTTAGGCTTAGGTATAAATATTAAATTAGTTTTTATATTAAATTTATTTTATTATATATATATCATTTTTTATTTAGGTTAGAGGAAGAACTTGAGCTAGCTAACTCGTATAAAATATGTTTTGAAGATAGGTTTGAGTTGGTCAAATTTTGTAATGCTCAAGATCTTATCACTTACAATGGTCTCACAAAATGGCCAAACTCTACTCGAATGAATTGTATCCATGGGCTTGGAAGTAGTGTGGTAGATTATGTTATATCTCATATCCCTATATACAACAAATTAATAGATTTCAACATCTTCAACGACCATGAGCCTCACTCTGATCATAGAGCTTTAATTATAACTCTCAATATTTCCATGCATCGCGATCCAAGGAGGAAAACTATCATTTCCAAAAGCACCCGATCTTCAATAAAAATAAAGCTAACATGTTTCTCCATAGTCTAAAAAATGGATTGGTTTATTTATCTAGCATGGACAATATATAAAATCTCTACCATATTTTTACTACATTAACCCTCTCGTCATCCATTAACAAGTTTTCTATTGAAGTTTCGACTAAAATGAGCAATAATAGAACCAACCCTTGGTATGATCAAGAGTGTAAAGATGCGAGAAAATAAATTAAGCAAGCTACTACAGATTCAATAAAAATGGACAAACTAAATCACTACAAAGACTTAATAAAAAGGAAAAAAAATGGGCTGATGCACAATCATGGACTCCTTTAAGGACACTTTAGATGCCACATAATACTGAAATAAACGGAAAACTCTGATTTTAGGTGACAATTAGGGGTACTTCCCTAACTTATTTCAAGATGAAGTAAAAAGAGAAAAGATAGGTAATTGAATCAGCTTTCATAATATATAGGGTTTATGCAAAGAAAGTGTGTGCAAATGATTATAAAATTAGTTTCTGTGAAAGTGGGTTTTCAAATTTTCAGCACATCTTAACATATATGTTTGTGCGGGTGCAGCAATATATGAGGTAAATGATGTCCATTTGAGATAAAATCTTGCAGACATATAAAGGACATATGGGCCTAGTGCAACACTATTTATTCTAAAATTTTCATGAATTATTTTTTTTATTATTAATTATTGTAGTCAGAAAAGCTTGAAATTAAAACCTTATGTGCGGGTGCAACACTTTAGGGGAAAAAATTAATGAAATCCTTGATTTATTAATATAAGATCACAGAGC
>LPNX011041388.1:52389-236687 GCA_001517045.1 Pseudotsuga menziesii | reverse complement strand
TGGATCTGTCTGCCAATTCCAAAATAGTAGGGGTCGGTCTAAACTTGGTGAGCCCAAGCTTCTTTACAGTTTCCATAGTTATAACGTTGATTGCTTCTCCCAGATCCACTAGGACGTTGGGTATCTATGTCTGTCCTATCTGTACAGTAACGGTAGGATTACCAGGGTCGTCGTATTTAGCCACAGGGGCTTTTCCTGTTATCAAGGACAATAAGTTTCCTATGACATGAACCATGGGAGGATCCCTGAATTTCCTTTGTGTTCTTCTTGTGCATAGCTCCCGAACTGTTATAGCGTAAATGGGCACATCTTGAAGCGCTTAAAGGAGGGGAATTTTAACATAAAGGTTTCTTAACTCTCCGAGGAGGTTAAACTGAGGTTTCCCCCCCATTTTTGGTAGCAGTAATCTCTCGGGGTATGGTGGCTGCTTTATCAGATGGGAAGGCTGTATCTCTTCAGGTTTATCGTTGGATGGTTCAGCCATCCCTTCTAAAGGATGCCCAGCATCCTCAATGATGGGACTTGAGTCAAATGGATGCTGTAAGCTCTCCTCTTCTCTATGCTCAGAGGATGAAACATCCTCTGTTATTACAGGTTCTACAATTTTCCTAGATTGTAAGTGGATTTCATTATAGGGTACAAGGGAAAGAGAGTAGGCTGGCATGTTGACAGTCTCCAATTGGTGGACTGCTTTATTGTTTGGGTTAGGATTAGGTTGGGTAGGCAGCTGGGGTCGTATTGGTATATTCGGGACAGAATTGTTTTGCAGCTGCAGCTGTGACTGTGGAGGTAAGTATTGAGGATATGGAGGAATTTGGGGGAATTGAGGAAATTGGGGAGAATACGGTGCTTGTTGAGGTAGAGGTGGTTGAGGAAACTGGTTCCCAGGATGGAAATTCCTCCATCCAGGAGTCCATGACATAGGTTGGGGTGGTGGCTGTGTCCAGGGATTCCATGAATTATAGTTTTGCATTGCAGGTTGAGAGGAATTCCATTTAGTATAATTCGAAGGGAATTGTGTATTCAAATTTTGCATATTATTCCAATTCCCCATATTATTCAAAAATGGGAGAGAGTCTGGAGACATACCTTGATTCCGAGGCTGCCATGGTTTCTTCTGTACGATAAAGTAGGCTGCTTCCACATCCGGGTTTGATGCCTGCAGAACGGCCTTGACTTGAGGAAGTGAAGGGCATTCCTTCATGTCATGGTTCAGCTCACACAACTGACATACGTTCACTTTGTCAAGCGGGCATTCTCTCAATGGATGATTCTTTCTACATCGGGGGCAGAACACACCCAATGTGAGATCCTCTACTGCTTGTTTTTGTTTCGCCTTCAGGACATCAATTTCAGAAGAGATGGAGCTCATCATTTCTATTTTAAAATTTTCAAGTAGATTGCCTATCTCTGATCAGGTAGCGCCTCCATTAGATGACTTCTGAGTTCAGTCGAAGACATCACGTTCCAGCTTTTCTCGTTTATCCCGCTTATTATTTCTGGAAGACCCTCTGGAGTATCTTTTGCACAGCTCCACAATTTTGTCGAAAGGTTCTTTGGAGATGTCTCCCTTACCAAGCAGGTTCAACATATCTAGACAATCATCCCTAATTCCCCGAAGCAAGATTATTTTGAGTACATCCAGTCCCATGTTCATCTGCCCAGCTCTCTGCACATTGTACAGCAGTCTTTCCATGAAATCTTCCAAACTTTCATCCTCCTTTTGCACCATTTTAAATAACTCCTCTCTCTTATCCTTGGTGTTACAGTATTCCTGATATTTCTCTAGGAACACCTGCTTCATTGCATCCCAATTAGTAACGGTCCCTCCCCCAAGGCTCATGAACCAGCGTAATGCATTGTCCTTAAGGGTAGTAGGAAAAAGTTTTAGTTTTTGGGCATCGGTGATATAATCGTAACTGCGACAAAGAATATCGAATTCGAAAAGGAATTCGTCTGGGTCTTCTGCCGCCTTTCCATGGAAACGAGGTAACACCGATGGTGAGATATTCTTCATAGGAGCTGCCCCATCTAGTTGTTGAATAGGAAATTGCAATGTAGCCACTGTTCCCTCTGGCAGGGAGCGATTCTCATGATGATAGTTTTCTCCCATCACTTCTTCCTCATCGGCCCCGTGTTTGTTACTCATCTCTTCTTCTATTTTCTCCTCTTCATCTCCTCCTGTGTTCTTTTCTTCGTTCTTCTCTTGTTCCTCGTTCTTTTCTTTGTTCTCCTCTTGTTCCTCATTCTTTTCTTCGTTTTTCCACTGTCCCAGGAGCTTCTGGTGGTACTGATCCCACTCTTCCTTAGTTACACTCCTCCCTTTAATGTGATAATTCGAACCTCTACCAGCAGGTCCCGTTGTAACAGCTGTGTCTTTGTCTACAGGGGTAGCTGAGGACGTCGCAGCTGCTCGTGTCTTCTCCACCGTGGATCCCGATGCTAGCACCCCAGGATCAGCGGGGTTTCTTCTGTTAGGAGTTTCTTGAAGACGAGCTCCAGTGGATGAATCAGTTCTGTCAACAAGGTCGTCAATGAACGTCCTTCTGCCCAATGGTACTCCTCGACCTCGACCCGAGCCACCTGCACCGTTAGTATCTTGTGGGGTTTTGGGAGTTGGGAATTGATCGCATTTTACCCTTCTAGTATTCATACAACCCAAATCATTTCATCAAAAAGAATAAAAAGAGACTGACTAAAAATAATTATCAAATGCAACTACTGATAGTGTTTAATTACCCTTCCCCGACAACGGCGCCAAAATGTCGAGCACCCTAAATGCAGATAAGTTATTATCAACACACAGAGCTTACCAAATTCATTGTCAACCCGAGGAAGTCTTTTGTTTCAAAGGGTAAGTGCACAATATATGCTAAACACCAAATCATTGTAGTGAATACTATTCTTAAACAACTATGTTCATCCCTCAAACTTTGTGTGATCCCACCAATCTTCTAACTCTACAATTTCAACCTTGTCCTTCTATGCATCAACTAGAAATGAAATCAACAATTAATGACAGAAAGGAAATCCTATTCACAGCCCAAATTAAAGGAATTGCCTATTGATCTAATCACACTCGGAATCTGTAACCATAAATTAATTGTAATCTAGAAATTCAATTGCGACAGATCAAGCTCGGCTATTCTAAGAATTGAATTGCATAAATAAAGATCAACAATTATAACAATCCAAGACTTACACAGGGTTCGTGGGATGTCAACCTGAAACCATGAGATGAACAGAGTTGTGTACAGCTATTGAATAAATTGCATAAAGATTATCTACTCAGTCGACTGTTACAGTTATTGATCTTAGGAAAATGCAATGCTGTAAATCACACACACTACTGCTGCACACACAGAAAATATGATTAACGAAACATCACACAACCACAAATTAAAAGATCCTACCTTAACTCAGCAATCTCTGTGGAAGGCGGGCCCAGCCTTCACACAGAGACGCTGGATGAACAATGTACAGCTCCCTCAAACCAGCAGTAACTCTTTGTATTAAAAAGGAAGGATTATTACAGATTGCTCCCGCTGTTAATACACCAAATGAATTAACTATTTTCCAACCCCCCGGGTTGAGACAGCCTTCTGCATTTATACATACAAGCGATAACATCCAATCCTATTACAAAGGGCAGCCATGAAGATCTCTGATCTTCAGGTGCCCTGAATAACACCGGTTGTTACAAGACATGGCATGATACAATTATAGAAAGTGTGAGAAGATTGTTTACTGGCCCAGAAGTGGCGATCTTCTCAGATTGCCATAATATTCGAGCAGCTACACTGGAGATCCCTTGATCATAGCACATTCTGTTATGGCTACTCTGACCGGCTCTTGTCTGGAATGTCACGTGCCTCAATCAATGATGGACAGGTTGAGGATCCCTTTTGTGTCACGACCATCCCTCGTCCCTAGACTTGTTCAGCGTTATCCCCCTGCATTCTGCTCATCTCACATTATCTTCATAGATCACACATATTAGCACAATTTCGAGAGATAAATAGCCTTAATTGTCACAAGAATAAGCATTAATAAGATAAAACAATAATCAGTCTTACCTTGACAATTTAGGGAATAAAGTGAAGAAAGTCAGTCTGATTGGCATGCTAAGCAGTGTAAAACAAGGGAAGAAAGGTGATTAAAGGTGGTTAAAAAGGGACCAAATTTGGACTCAACATGTATGTCAGATTTTTCCAGCCACTATGGAGATCTTGATCTATTGCATATCTTCATCCATTTTGGAGATCATGGTCCTTTGTATGTCTTCATCATGGAGATTCTGATCTATGTATATTGTACGTGGGTGATGACCACATATGTGATATCATGTATTATGCCTATTCATGGCCATTGTACTCTTATGTATTCGGGACTGCTATATGTATTTGCAGTTATATGCAGAGTTGTATCATTGTACTATGCTGATTGGGTGGCTGGTATTCCATTTGGGATCCCTCATCACTCCACTTCTAGGATGGAATTATAATTTATTTTGGCCATCGTATGACCCCTCTGACCTCACACATTAGGGGGCATCTGTTATAGAGGATTTCACCACTCCAGGTGAATCACACTTTGTATGGCCTTCCCCTGTCCCGCTGCAGACTCTTTAGACCCCATGGACCATATTTTATCCTTTGATGTTACCTTGATCATCCCTAAAAACTATATAAAAGATGATATACGTGGCTTTTTCCTCAATAACCGCGTACATACGTGGGTTTGACTCCTATAATCGTGTACATCGGGATGTGTGCATAAGTCCAAATCCTTTTGGAGTTTTCCTTGACTTGGATCCGACTCATTCAACTCCTGGCCTTCCATATGCCTTGATATCACTCGGATTCGACCCTTCATTATGCCTTGTGAAGCTATATAAGGAACCTCTTGGTACATTGAAGGCATATAGAGAGATTAAAGCAATGAAACTATAGTCCATTGTTGCCAGAACTATACTTGAGTCTGCATCCCTTTGTCCCTTTGGAGCACTTTTGTGTTCTTCCCAACCTTGCCTTTGCTAGTGAGCTTGCTATCAAGAGATGGAGGATTGAGGTGGTGGAGGCCCAAGTGGGGGATTCAGTTTCTCCAATTCGTAGACGTGCCGTCAGAGGTTGTATCTATCTTGTAATCTCTGATTTATATTAATAAGAACTATCTTTCCTTGTCCAATGATGTGTATTTTATTGAATATTGTATCCATTGGAATATGTCAAATGCTTTTACATTATTGATTATATATGCTAGAATAGATCTAACACCATGATATATAGTATGCTTGTATTGTTTACTTGTTGTAAAGGAAGTATTATATAAATTCAAGCTGAAGATTGGAAAGCTCAACGGGGATCTACTTCAACCGTCTGGAATAAGGTACGAGGTCTGATCCTTTAGTGTTAGACATTTTATTTATATTGCATATTGGGAAAGATTGATTTCTGGAGTCAAGTCTGTCTGTTGTGGTACCCCAAGCCATAGGAATTTCTCTCCATAACACCTCCCCGTGACTCAATGTTCCACATCCCCCCTTTCTTTATCCTTTGGAATCATGCCCCTTCTCAATTTAGTTGCTGCAAACATAGCTAGTTGGGTTATTTAATTAAAATGCGTGTTTACATGATGCCACAATTAAATATATGCCGCATGTCCCGATATACCATCAGTGACCATTCCTAATCAGGAACACAACATAACGAAATCTATGGTGGGGCCTTGGCCTTTAGCTCCACACCAATATTATTTACAACATATATATCCTATGTACTTTAATGCAAGTGGGGTTAAAACCGGGGTATTACATTCCCCTCCCCCTTCAATAGCACTGTCCTCAGTGCTTTACAAAATTTGAACAAAATGCTACACTGGTACCGCCTCAGTGTTCCATAGGATTGAACAAAAATGGATGTGCCAATCGCATGGCATCCTCCAGCTCCCACATAGCCTCTTCAGGTCCGTAATGCTCCCACTGCACCTTTACCTTCCCTATGGTTCGGTTCTAGAGCATTGTGACCTTCCTGTAGAGGATGTGCATTGGCTCGATTTGGAACTCTCCCTCGGGTTCCACCTGAATCACATCCAAATTTATCACATGGTTAGGATCATGTACATATTTCTTAAGCAAAGAAACATGTAAAACATTATGAGCTCTAGTATTAGCAGGAAATGCAAGTCTATATGCAACAGGCCCTATTCTTTCAAGCACTTCAAATGGCCCACAACATCTAGGTGACAGCTTGGCACAAATTCCAAGATTCAATGAACTTTTCTTTGCCCTCACTCTGAGTTAAACATGAACCCCAACATTGAACTCTCTGTTCATCCTATGCTTATCTGCATAGCTTTTCTGTCTATCCTGTGTTGCTTTTAGATTCTACCTAATCTTTACAACTTCTTGCTCCATTTGCTTGAGCAATTCTGGTCCAAGCACAACTCTGTTCACTGGGTTGTCCCAAGTCACTGGTGTCATGCACTATCTTCCATACAAAGCTTCATACGGACTCATCCCCAAGGATTCTTGGTGTCCATTGTTGGTGTCCATTGTTGTAAGCAAACTCTACCAAGTGTAAGTAATCTCCCCACTTGGTTGGTTTGTCCATCACATACATGCGAAGCATATCATCAAGCATCTGATTCACTCTTTTTGTCTGCCCATCTGTCTGAGGATGGTATGCAGTGCTGAAGTTTAACTTTGTACCCAAATCTGCAAACAATCCCTTCCAAAAATTCGAAGTGAACTTGACATCTCTATCAAAAATTATTTCCCTTGGCAATCCATGCAAGTTGAAAATCTCCTTCATGAAAATCTTTGCAATGTCATCAGTCTTGCACATATGCTTCACTAGTATAAAATGTGCTACCTTAGTCAACTTTTCTACCATAACCATGATGGAATCATGTTGTCTCCAAGTCATCGGCAATCCTATAATAAAATACATGGAAATAACTTCCCATTTCCATTCTGGAATTGGCAGAGGCTACAACAAACCTGCTAGATTTTGATGCTCAACCTTTACCTGTACACATTTCATGCACCTTGAAATGTATTCAGCCGTGTCCTTTTTCATACCTAGCCAAAAGTACTGCTTTCTAGTTGTACCAATTGTCTTCTGATATCTTGGGTGACCAGAATACGGAGCTTGATGGATTTCATCCATCTCAATTTTCCTCAAAGCTGCTAAATTCTACCTTTAAAAGTGAGAAGTCCATCTTCTTCCAATTTATATCCCTCATACCTCTTCTTGAGACTTTGCTGCTGCAGTTTGTCTTTTACCTGCTCATACAATTCATCTCCGGAAACATGATTAACAATTTGTTGCTTCAAATCTGATTGGAAAATACTAAGAGATGCCACATTCATTTCCTATACCTTCCTGCTGAGTGCATCGGCTACCTTGTTTTCTTTCCCTTTTATGTGCTTGATTTCGAAATCAAACTCACATAAAAATTCCAGCCATCTTGCTTTCCTAGAGTTCAAAGTAGGCTGATCAAATAAATATTTCAGTCCACAGTGATCCGTTCTGAGCTCAAATCTTCTACCCATCAAGTAATGTCTCCACATCTGGAGAGCATGTACTATGGCTGCAAGCTCGAGATCATGAGTGGCATAGTTTGTCTCATGCTCCTTTAGCTTTCTTGACTCATAACATACCACATGGTTATCCTGCATAAGGACTCCTCCAAGCCCTTGTCCACATGCATCGGTACATACTACAAAATATTTCTTTGGATCTGCAACCTTCAATACTGGTGCACTGGTGAGAAGATTCTTCAACCGCTGGAAGATTTCTTCACACTTCAAATTCCATTCAAAATTTATCCTCTTCTTTTGCAAAGAAGTGATGGCATGTGCAACCTTGGAAAATCCTTCAATGGATCTCTTGTAGTATCCTGCAAGTCCCATAAAAGATATTACATCCATCACATTTCTTGGAGTAGGCCAATTCATAATGGCTTTGATCTTCTTAGGGTCTACCGATATACCCTCTTTTGAGATAATGTGACCCAAATACTGAATTCTATCTTTGTAGAAGTCACACTTGCTTAGCCTTGCATACAACTGATGTTCCCTGAGCACTTGCAATGTCAATCTCAAATGCTCTTCATGCTCTTCCTCATTCTTAGAATAAAAAAGAATGTCATCAAGGAAAACAAGAACAAACTTGTCCAAATACTTATTGAAGACACTGTTCATAAGGCACATAAATGTAGCTGGCACATTTGTAAGGCCAAATGGTACCACTACAAACTCATAATGTCCATACCTCGTCCTAAAGGCTGTCTTATGAATGTCTTCATCCTTGATTCTCACCTGATGGTAACCAAACTTCAACTCAATCTTTGAAAATACCTTTGCTCCTCTCATTTGGTCAAAGAGGTCATCAATCCTAGGAAAAGGATATTTATTCTTCATAGTAACTTTGTTCAACTACCTGTAATAAATACATAACCTAAGTGTACCATCTTTCTTCTTTACAAACAGAACCGGTGCTCCCCAAGGAGACACACTCGATTGGATATACTTATTTTCCAACAACTCTTGTAGTTGCATCTTCAACTCTAGCATCTCTAGTGTACTCATCCTGTAGGGTGTCTTAGACACTAGCGCTGCTCCTAGCACAAGTTCAATGGTGAAATCAATGTCCCTCTTTGGAGGAATCTCTGGAATCTCATCAGGAAACACATCCGAAATTCCTATAACACTTGATAGTCCTCCAGCCTAGGAGTCTCATCCCCTATTGGTTTCAGAATCTGATTTGCATACAACTGGCAACCTTTCCTACAGAATGTCTTTAGCTACGTTGTTGAAACCTGTCTTACTGAAATTACCTTCGGAATACCTTTCACAACTACCGGGTTTCCTTCTTCATTCATGCATTTAAAAGTCTTGTTATAACAGTCAAGCTTTACTCTGTGAGCTTCTAACCAATCCATTTTAATGAGAACTTCATAGGAACCAAGTAGTAAAACATTCAAATATACACAAGTGATCAATCCATTCATAACCAATGGACATTTCTCTACCAACTCACTAACTTTTCTCTTAGTCCCAGTGACAAGCTGAACAAACCAAGGTTTCCTATGCTTTACCTTCTTAAAAGCACAAATCTCCACTACCCTAGGAATGATATAACTGTGAGTAGAACCAGGGTCAATCAAGATAGAAACAGATTGTTCAACAATCTTACCTGCAACTTCAACCACAGTTGACTGATGATCTGCCCAGTGGTCCTCCAGTGCTGCATAAATTCTAGGGACTGCCCTTGCTACTTGACCCACTATTTCTACTTTCTGAATGTTATAAGCTGGTCTTGCACTTTCATTCTCAAGTGTAAAATATCTACGCAATTGAGGTCCTTCACATTTCCAACATTTGAGTGGACCTTTATTCGGATGTGGCTCTTTATGCTTTCCACCTGTCACTCCAACTGGATCACTCGCAGCTTGGAATGGCTTCTTCCACTGATTCCTGAATCTAGAAGGTTTGAAACCTTTCTTTATTTGGTCAAACTTTTCATTCTTCTTGTCCTTCCATGCCTTATGGTAATCAGGTTTACCTTTACTTTGCTCATAGCAATACTTAGATTTTCTTATTGCTTCCTTGAGAGTTCTCGGCTCATAGAACTCAATTCTATCTTTGTAAGCTTGAGGCAATCCACTTAGAAACCGCTGGATATTCACTTTTTCATCTCTGATGTACAGAACATACCTCAATAATTCCAAGAATTTGTTTGCATATTCATCCATGGTTTGTTGTCCCAATCTTAGCTCTTGGAACTCCTTGATCTTGTCATCATAATACATGTCAGAAAGGTATTTCTGCCTGAAATACTTCTTGAACTGTTTCCACTTAGGTTTCCTTTCACTGATCTTATTTACTTGCTTGAAGTGTTCCCACCAAATGGATGCCCTTCCATTTATATTGAATATGGCAACTCTTGCCTTCATGTTTCCTGAATAATCCTACACCTGAAAGTACTTGTTGGGATGCATACTCCATGTTTGGGTAACTCCGCAGTTAATTAGAAAGTTTGTAAGCGGAGTTACGGGTCAAAACAGTCTTAGGGGTGTCGGGGGAAGTTAAAACTCCTTTTTTGTAATAAAACCCTTGGTTGAAATCCATGGTTTAGGGTTTTGGGTGCCCATGGTTTAAGACCATGGTTTTGTAAAAATGCGCAGTATAAATAAGCGCTTGTGTAAAGAAGATAGGTTAGGTTTTATGATGAAAGAAAGATTAAGGCAAATCTAAGGTTGATTTTGTAAGGAAAGGTTAAGTCCCAGCTGTGTGCATGGACGACCTCTGCAGCTGTGTGCGCAGAGGGTTTTTGTAAAGAAGATTGAGGAAAGACCTGCAGCTGTGTGCGCAGGGGCCTGCTGCTGTGTGCATGGATTTTTAACGACTGAAAGGATCTGCAGCTGAGTGCGCAGATCAAACTGTGGTTTTGTAGCAAGTTGAATAGAACACAGTTTGTGGACGTAGCCCCTACACTGGGGGTGAACCACGTTATATCCGGTGTTGTGGTTTCTTGTGCTGTTTCTATTTCTATTTCTTTATGCATTAATAACTGTATACATCTGATAAGTTAGATCGCTGCTAATATTTAGCTTCGCTGTGAATTCCCTATAGTGGGTTGAACAAGTCACGACTGTTTATTTATCTGCGAAGTTGTATGTGAATGAATGGTAAAGCTTTATAATTATTGATTAATAAGGTTATTAAAAGGATAAGGTACAGTAATCCACCTCTCTGCTTGTAGACACCTGATTCTGCGGCACCCCCATAGCTGTTTCGGGTGAGACTGCAACCTGCGCGCAGGTTGTTGCCGAAAGGGCCAACACTGTGGGTCTTTTGTTGGTGCGACATTAAAGGATTAAACCTGGGTCTGCCCTGTTGCCCAACAAATTGGTTCTGTTGCCGATTGAACTCAGTACTTGCTCAAGAGGGGTTTACATTGTACCTCAAGGGCTATGTTCTGGAGGCCCTCTGTGAAGGAAATTAGTGATTGGTTTGCTGAGATCTGTTTGAAATTTGCGCAGCAAGAGAACGCCAATCCGCGGTGTAGTGCAAGTGATTTTTTACAAAGGTATGTTTTTTGTGATGCTTATGAAACTTTCTTTGGTAGTATCCACATGGAGTTGCACCAGTGGTTGTCTAGGTTAACAGAGAGAAGGACGAACTTCCAAGCTCGACGGGTTCCCGCATGGACCCTAGCGAGGGTCAATCTTGTGCAACACGTGAACAACGAGGTATCCTGCACTGTTGATTTTTGGACAACGCGAACGTTGGAAGCCTTTGTGACGGAGTTTGCCCTTGACGCAAGTAGCTCCTTTAGCGAAGCTGAACGACAGTTCTTCAAAGGGCCCCGCGGTAAGTTTTCAAATTTATTAAGCTTAAGGATTAAAATACTATTGGCTGAAAAGGGTATATTGTTGTTTGAATCGGACTATTAGTTTAGTCGTACTAACATATGTTTGCAAGTGACACTCCCTTCAACGAGTACAGTGGGTTGCTGTGAAACGGAAAAAGGTATAAGATAGATTTTGACCCCTCTTCCTTAGGTCAGGGTACCGCGTCCACCCCTGTAAACCCTGAAGAGTCAGATTTCGAAGAAAACCCTTCGGTGGGAAACCCTCTGGTCACCCCGCAACGCCGCTCCGTTACCCCTGAAATTCCATCGCAGTCTGAGAGTCAACCAGGCCCGAGTATTCCGGCCACAGGCCAGTTTGGCCCCGTAAATCCCCCCCCATCGACGTCCTATCCCCCTCCCAACCTCCCCAGAAACTCCATGGCCCACCTCGTTGATGACATTAAACTCCCCATCTTTAAAGGCATGGGATCAGAGGACCCAAAACAGTTCTAGTTTCTCTGCGAAGCAGTATGGAACGCGAATAAAATTACAGATCCGGATGTGCAAGCCGCGTAGCTCATTACTTCCTTTCGGGACCGGGCTCTGACATGGTTCATGAAATTTTCCAGCACTCAGAGCCCTACTTTAGGCGAGATCAAGGCAGCCATAATCAAAGAATTTAGGAAGCCTTAATCGGAGTCGCAGAGCATCACTGAACTCAAGGAGATTCAACAGCGACGCGGTGAATCAGTGTGGGACTTTGATCAGAGATTCAAAGTTCTACTGGACCAAGTCAGCTTTACTATTAGTCCTGCGCAACACAAGGAATGGTTTATTGTAGCATTGTTACCACATATCAGAACCCCACTCATGCAACAGAAGGTTGCTGACCAACAGGAGGCTCTGGAAATCGCAATGAAACTAGAGACTGCCCCTGTCGGGGATGACTCTGGTATTGCTCAAATCCAAGCATAGCTAGCCACGATGGCCCTAGAACTTCGCGAGATGAAAAAGGGAAAACCTGATCGCGAAGAGGTTTGGTGTACGTAATGTCGGACCGAAGGTCACGACAAGGAACGGTGCCCTCTGGTAAACAAGTACTTGCAGACAGGTGCGCCGAACCCCTTTCCACCACAAGTTCTCTATTGTGAGCTCTACAGAACAACAGGTCAGCACTGACCTGAGAACTGTTACCTGCTGCAAAGGTATGGACAGGGACCTAAGAACTCCTACTGTAATTTTTGCAAATCTGTAGGTCATAATGAGGATGAGTGCCGCACCTATGATGCTTACCAGGTGCACACTGAAGGCCCAAGTAACGATATTTATGGTTACCAGGGGGGTGTATCTGGACGAGGTACTTCTAGAGGCCATGGTGGCATGGCCGGGCGAGGCCAAATCCAATTCGTGTGTTACAATTGTAACCAAGCTGGGCATTTGGCTCGCGACTGTCGGAACCCCACTACGACGTGTCGGTATTGCCGCACAATAGATCATGTGATTGAGCAGTGCCCCTAGTTGATAGCTAAGATCCAGGCATGACAGACTACCCCTACTCAGAACCTCCAGATGATTTCTATGGAGCCCCGCCCTGCTGTGGCCATCAATGTCGTTACAAGAAGTGGAGTTACGACACACATCCAAAATATGCCAACCCCACCTGTCGAAGCTCTAGTTCGTAAGGCTCCTGAGAAAATCCCTACATTTGATATCATTAGAGAGACAGAGACATTCATGGAGGCCAAGAAATATTTTGCTGGCCCTAGCCCACCCAGCTCGCCTGCGCAGCCTCAGTCGCCGCCCCGCGAAGCTTCGCTAGATAAAGTAAGCATATTGTCTACCTTTTTACAAAATTTCCTCAAACTTTTAAGAAATCAAGATGCTCTGAATGAGCTGCAGAATGTCATCGCTTCCTACGAATCTCTGCAAAGTTGTGGTCGGGACAAAACTGTTCATCGATTCAGTAGGACTGGCAGGGAAATGCGATTGAATGCTCAGATAGGGCCATATGATATGACCGATGTTATTCTGGACTTAGGGTCCGATGTAAATGTTTTAACCAAACAAACCTGGGAACAAATGGGGAAACCTACCCTTTCTTGGTCCCCTATACAGTTGAGGCTAGCCAACCAGCAAAAGATTGTACCTTTAGGAAGATTCCTGGATCTCCAAATAGATATTGATGGAGTCAGCACTTTCGCGGACTTTGAAGTAATTGAGATCATTGATGACAGTAACCCTTACCAGGCCCTGCTAGGAATTGAATGGGAAATGGCAAATGCCGCAGTCATCAACCTAAAGAAGAGACAGATGGTCTTCGAAGGGAAAGACTTCAGGGTCATCCTGCCCCTAGATCCTTCACAAGGGGAACGGTACACAGAACCACTCCGACATGAGGATCAAGATGATGCAGAACCCATCTCTACTATCACTGTACAGGAAGAAGGTTATGCGGATCCTCCGGCTGCAGGGTGGGATTCTGGTAGCTCCTGTATGACGAACTCTGAAGATGAATTAGAAAGCTGGCAACACCGATTATCTGAGCACCATAGGGGCAGCAATGTCTACCCTACCAAGTCTCTCAGATGGGTCGACTCACAACCCAGAACTATACTTGTGTATGATGGTTCGACAGATCCTGAACCGTTTATTGTACAATTCTCGGATCAGATACCTGACCTACAAAAAATGGAGGCCCTGGAGTCAGCATTCAGAGCCACGGTAGTCAGATGGTGGATGAGCCATAAGAAGCAGATCCCTACCTGGGAAGCATTACAGAAGCTCCTTCGCCTGCAGTTCTCAGACCAGTTGGCAAAGGCGCGAAGCAAGTTTGATGGAAAAACTTGCCCCCAGGACCACTTAAGCAAATGCTACGAGGCATGGAAGTATGTCCCTCAGGATGAGTGGGTACATATATTTGTGCACACGCTGGGACCACTGGCGAAGAACTGGTACACGGAGGCTGAACTTCACCAAGATACTGTAAGTTGGGACTGTCTTGTTCATAGCTTTATCAATACTTTCTCTACTAATGATGTCTGTCCAGCCCTAGACGCAGCTATCATGATCATCCATACTAAGGTATTTAACAAACAAGAAGTGACAGAAAATCGCCCTGATTGGGCCACACAAGAAGCCCTCGCAGTCGAATGTTATAACTTCACAGTCAACGAGGAGGAGGACCCATGCCGTCTTGATATCCCTGAGTCAGAAGGATACTGCGACGTGCATGGTCCGGTAGTTGAAGTTCCCGAAGTGACGCAGCCCTTGAATATGTGCACAGTTAACATTGGATCCGATGCACAGCCTAAGTTTGCTACCATTGGCGACTATTGGGATGACGAGATGGTAAGCAAGGTAACTCAACTTCTCCACAAATACCAAGATCTTTTTCCGACAAAGTTTTCTGAAATGAAAGGTATCCTAGGAGATATCGGTGTAATGAAGATCCCCCTGAAGCCTGATGCGAATCCTGTGAAGCAGCGCCCTTATAGATTGAATCCAAAATACAAGGAAAAGGTTAAGCTAGAGTTGGATAAGATGCTTACTGGAGGAATAATCGAACCTGTTGAAGAATCTGAGTGGGTCAGCCCTATGGTCGTCCAGGAGAAGAAGACTAAGGGTGAAATACGAATCTGTGTTGAACTAAGAAAACTCAATGATGCCTGTCTGCACGACCCTTTCCCCACTCCCTTTACAGATGAAGTGCTCGACAATGTCGGAGGTCAAGAAATATACTCTTTTACCGATGGTTTTTCTGGCTACCATCAGATCCGAATTGCTCCAGAGGACCGACATAAGACAACCTTTGCTACCGAAATGGGATCCTTCCAGTATACTGTCATGCCCTTCGGGTTGAAGAATGCACCTGCCATATTTTCTTGAGTAGTCATCTCCACGTTTAAGGAATACATACATAAATTCTTAGAAGTTTACTTTGATGATTGGACTATTTTTGGGCTAGTAAAAGACCATATAACTAGTTTGAGACTTATGTTGGACAAATGCAGACAGCACCAAATCTCCTTGAACTTAAAAAAGTGCATTTTCTATGCACCCTTTGGCATTCTACTTGGTCATGTGGTATGTAAGCAGGGATTGATGATGGACCCTATGAAGATCGCTATTATTGTGAACCTGCCACCTCCGAATTCCATCAAACAACTTCGTACAACGCTTGGTCACACTGGCTACTATAGGAAATTTATCCAAGGATATGCCAAGATTACCGCCCCAATGGAAAGGCAGCTAAAGAAAGATATTAAGTTCGAATGGACTCCAGAATGCCAAGCAAGCCTCGACATTCTGAAAGAAAAAATGGTCACTGCCCCTATCCTAGTATTCCCTGACTGGAACAAGGAGTTTCATGTGCATGTTGATGCATCCTCTATTGCTTTAGGTACTGTGCTCGCTCAGCCAGGCGCAGGTAATATCGATCACCCTATCTCTTTTGCCAGCAGAATGTTGTCTACAGCAGAGAAAAATTATACTACGACAGAATGCAAAGGTCTTGCTATGGTATATGCATTACAAAAATTTCGACATTATCTGCTAGGATCTCATTTTAAGATGTTTACTGACCACTCTGCTTTGAAGTACTTAGTTAACAAACCTGTGCTAGGAGGAAGAATATGCAGATGGTTAATTCTATTTCAAGAATATGATTTTGAGATCATTGTTAAGCCTGGAAGACTTAACCTAGGACCTGACCACCTGTCGAGGCTCGAGTCAGGAGAAGAACCTACCAATTTGGACGAAGGCCTCCCCGATGCATAATTATTTGCTATCCAGATAGTTGATGAATATTTCTAGGATATTGCTCAGTATTTGTCTACAGGTATCCCCCCTCCGGAGATGACCACACAGCAGAAGAAGCAGTTGGTGGTTCAAGCCGCGGACTTCACTTTAATAGCAGGACAGCTGTATAAAATGGGACCAGATGAGATACTGCGCAGATGTGTTTTGGAACATGAAAAACCTATAATATTGGCTGAAGCACACTCTGGCGTAGTAGGAGGTCACTATGCAGGCAAAGCAACAGCGCAGAAGATTTTGACAGCCAGCTTATGGTGGCCCACACTTCACAAAGATGCAAGAGAATATTGCCACAGCTGTGACATCTGTCATAGGACAGGTAAACCATCTAGGAGGGATGAAATGCCCCTAACTTCGCAAGTAACATTACAAGCCTTTGAAAAATGGGCCATTGACTTTGTTGGTCCTATCAACCCCCCTGCGAAAAAGTCAGGAGCCAGATACATCATTACAGCAACTGATTATCTTACCCGTTAGGCCGAAGCTCAACCAGTCAAGACCTGTAGCGCTGCTGCTGCTGCGAAGTTCATCTTCGACAGCATCTTATCCAGATTTGGGTGTCCCAAAGTTCTTATGAGTGATCAGGGGTCACATTTCCTGAACAGGACTATTGAATTATTGATTGAAGAATTTCAGGTGTATCATCAAAAGAGTACCGCATATCACCCACAAGCAAATGGGACTGTCGAAGCTTTTAACAAAATCCTTGAGCATGCCTTGACCAAGGTTTGTAATGCTAACAGGAATGATTGGGATCTTCGAATTCCAGCAGTGCTATGGGCTTATAGAACTACTTGCAAAAAGTTGACAGTCCATACACCCTTTCGACTAGTTTATGGGCAAGAAGATGTCATGCCCATGGAATACATTGTTCCCAGCCTCCAGATATCTTCTTTCACCGAGATGGATGACCCAGCCATAATCACAAAGAGACTGAAATAGATATTAGAACTTGAAGAGGATAGATTTGTCACAGGCTTCCAACAATAGGTGCAGAAAGCTCGAGAAAAAGCATGGCATGATAGATACATCAAGAAGAAACATTTTCAGCAAGGTGATCTTGTGCTCCTTTATGACAGCAAATTCATGAAGTTCCCAGGAAATTTTAAGACACATTGGAAAGGACTATATGTAGTACAGAAAGTTACTAACGGGGGCGCAGTCCAGCTAGCTAAGTTAAATGGTGAGCTTTTTCCCTCTATGATAAATGGGAGCCACTTAAAAAAGTACACGGACAAGCCAGATACTCAGAATAGGAGGTAGCACCCAGAAAATAAGCGAAGATGCTCGTAGCATTATGGATTATCGTAGTCTGTTTTGTCTAAAGGATGCGAAGCTACAGGTTGGTCGTAGGTCGCAGGGTCAGACTGTCTCGGAGTCGAAGGTTGTCAAGGTGTGTCGCAGCCCAAAATGTGATGGATGGGACATACTGCATTCGGCGGCGCTGGCACGAGAGCTGCTCTCATTACTTGTCATAATGAGATTTTGGGAAAATCCAGCGCTGTGTGGAGAAGATTTCCAGAATTTCATCAGATTTGGCGTCATTACTGCACCATGATGACAAATTCCACCTCAAGATTCTATAAGAAGCCATCTTGACCTATGTTTTCTGTCTTAAGCACATCTGTGAGATATTTAGCCCGAACCATGTCGAACGACTATAAAGTTCAGGAGCTAGTACGAGAAGTAAGGGACAGAGGTCTGCAGCACCTTCTGAGTACTCCGCCAGTATAGCCTTACTTGGCTAAGTACATCGATGGGCAGGAGTTTGCTCTAAATTTGCAAAGATGGACAGGAGTTTGCTCTAACGTAGAGAAACAAAGGGCATGAGGCCTCGCAGAAAGACTCTGGGGAATCCCGCTATGCAATCTTTCGGTGTAGCAGAACCATGGCAGCCATATTCCTTCTACCTTGGGATACACAATCCCAGGGGACCCCAAAGTTGTGGATGGTCAGGCATCGGCAATTGGAGTGAAGGATGGTGTTGCAGGTGGATTGCGACAGCTTTCATCAACAAAACTTCTGCAAAGGGCAGAAGTAGGCAGCCGGCAGCAGTATGGAGATCTTCAGCAAGTAGTACACTATGCTTCGTCAGCGGAATTCTGCCACCAGAGAAACTGATGAGTGTCCCGGGACGGGCCACTGGTGAGTCTTAGGGGCTTGTTGGGACACATACTCCATGTTTGGGTAACTCCGCAGTTAATTAGAAATTTTGTAAGCGGAGTTACAGGTCAAAACAGTCTTAGGGGTGTCGGGGGAAGTTAAAACTCCTTTTTTGTAATAAAACCCTTGGTTGAAATCTAGGGTTTAGGGTTTTGGGTGCCCATGGTTTAAGACCATGGTTTTGTAAAAATGCGCAGTATAAATAAGCGCTTGTGTAAATAAGATAGGTTATGTTTTATGATGAAAGAAAGATTAAGGCGAAGCTAAGGTTGATTTTGTAAGGAAAGTTTAAGTCCCAGCTGTGTGCGTGGACGACCTCTGCAGCTGTGTGCGCAGAGGGTTTTTGTAAAGAAGATTGAGCAAAGACCTGCAGCTGTGTGCACAGGGGACTGCTGCTGTGTGGGTGGCTTTTTAAGGACTGAAAGGATCTGCAGCTGAGTGCGCGGATCAAACTGTGGTTTTGTAGCAAGTTGAATAGAACACAGTTTGTGGACGTAGCCCCTACACTGGGGGTGAACCACGTTATATCCGGTGTTGTGGTTTCTTGTGATGTTTCTGTTTCTGTTTCTTTATGGATTAATAACTGTATACATCTGATAAGTTAGATCGCTGCTAATATCTAGCTTCGCTGTGAATTCCCTGTAGTGGGTTGAGCAAGTCACGACTGTTTATTTATCTGTGAAGTTGTATGTGAATGAATGGTAAAGCTTTATAATTATTGATTAATAAGGTTATTAAAAGGCTAAGGTACAGTAATCCCCCTCTCTGCTTACAAAAACCTGATTCTGCAGCACCCCCATAGCTGTTTCAGGTGAGACTGCAACCTGCGCGCAGGTTGTTGCCGAAAGGGCCAACACTGTGGGTCTTTTGTTGGTGCGACATTAAAGGATTAAACCCGGGTCTTCCCTATTTCCCAACAGTACTTATTTATCCTAAGAATCCAAGCCTTAGCTTCTTATCCCATCTTTATCTCACCATCAAATGTAGGAGGTTTAGCTTTCCTAAACTCATCTCAAGAGCGATCCCTAAGGTGCCTTATTCTTTTCCTTTTATGAGAAGATGAACTTGTATCTCCACTGGATTCTTCAGAGTCAGACAATCCATTGGAAGTCCTGCTCCTTCTCCTAGTGCTGCTCTTACTTCCTTCTGGTATTGATGTACCTCATCTAGAATCTATCTTTTTCTGCAAGTCTTTCAAAATTTCCAATATGGAAGCATTCAACTGATGCTACTCTTCCTGGGCTTTAACCAAGCTTCTCATGGTGGTTGCAACCTCAAAGAGTGTCCCCTGGATTCTCCTTCCATTAGATTCTATGTCATCATTTCTATTGCAGACATTTTCTCCCATGGCATCTTCTGCTTGCTCATAAGAATCTCAAGCATCATACCCATCATGGGTTCTCATGACTGAACCACCTTCTGATTTACTACACTATTCTTTCTGGAGTACTGCTCTTGGAAGTTATCTATAATTCTGCAATGTGTTAGTAGCAAACTGTTAGATGCATAGTATTAATATAAATCAAACCACTTACCTTTTACTTTGGTAAATTTACAAAACAACAATTATGCTAAAACATAGAATTTTCTTTATTCCTTTTTTATCCCTGTGACCATGGATAGTCCGCTGAATCTGTTGAAAATCGACTGAAAGACAGTCGAAAACTGCCTGAAAATTCACTGAGAAATGCCCCTAAAAAAAGAACCTATCATCTTAGGCCCAATCGGACCTCTTCTCAACTAATTTCCTGACATTGCGAGGATCAAAACAACTAACTCATCAACAGTCTGTTGCTTGTTCTCCTTCCAGCGTCTCGGTGACAAAACAACCAAGCCCCTGATCTGTATCGGCGAGTGAACCAACTATTCATCGGGCCCATAGTTGCTTAAGCACCGCAACGGCGGAAAGAAGTCTTACTATGATCTCCGCTGCAACCTGACTAGCATTCCGATCGGCGATCCGATCACCTATAGATTTCCAATGCTTAACTCCTCAAAGTTTTCCCTCCAATTGAGTTTCTTCCCTACTAACTCCCCGGGGTTTCGGTGGCTGAATTTTCCAAGTTCTTCCGCCATATCGGTGAGTTGCTCATCTAATTCCCTTCATTGTATTGATGCATAGTTGGTTAATGTTCTAAACATTAACGGCGATGGCGTAGACTCTCCATGTTGCGTCGGTAGCCGGGTGCCCTACACATCGGACGGTTAGTCCTTTTGGATTTCGCAACGGTGGACCGTGATCCAACTAATTCTTCTGTAGCTCCTCACTTTGTCAGCGGTTGGAGCCTCTAGAATCCATGGCATCGGTGCTTGAATGCACTAGACATCAACAATGTCATCCACTATCATTCTTTGATGGCCAACGAAGTCAACACTTAGAAAATTTCTGAATTTTTACTCCATCGATGGTCGGAGGGTCTACTCATCGGAGGCATAGTGGTCTCTCCATCCACAATAGTGGGCACTCAATCAACTAATCTCCATTGATGATTTCAACAGTTAATGTTTTTGAAACTTTCCCCCTTCTGTCAGCAGTCAAAACCACTAGAAACTATTGTATCAGTGTTTTAGTCCCCACGGTAGCCGCAACGGCGGCAAGCCATTCAACTAAGTCCTTCTGCCACTAGCATTTTCTGATCGACAAGCTACATCGGGATCGGGAGTCAGAACTCTTCCTCGTCGGAAGACTAGTGCTCTAGGCTTCTGCAACAGTGGGCGCATGAACCACTAACATCTTCTGATGGCCAATGATTTCATCACTTAGGGAAATTTTTCCAAAAATTTTCCACTGCAAGAACATCTTTTCTCCATGGCATCGGTGGTCGAAGGGTTTATCCGGAGAAGAGATAGTCCTCTAGCCATCTGCAATGGAGGACGCATCATCTACTAATCTCCACTGCATCGGCCATCGGATCAACTATCTGTTAGGTGGCCTTCCCGCTAAGTGATCCGATGGGCCAATAGTTCTGTCACTTAGAAAATTCTGAAGTCGAGGTTTTTCTGTCATAATTTTCTAGTTGTGGCTGGGCAGAAGGTAATCCTACTTTTGCTATCTGATCTGTCATGGCCCATTTAGGCCCATGCTGCAACCAAAGCTCTGATACCACACTGTAATGTCCCCGACCATCCAACCGGCAATGAGGATGCTACTATATGCCAAATCATCCGGGAAGCTAGCCTCATGAGTATGAACATGCATACATATAATGCTGAAGGAATGAAACTTAAAGACATAAACATATTACAAGCATAATCTTTCATATACACAATGGAAGCAAAACATATCGATCAACACTCATGCATATACAAATCAGCATTTAACATGTATAACATTGTTCATCAATGGTTATTATAATTGCAGATACAAGTTAGGTAAGAATACTTATCTTTTAAAGAGCTCGTTCCACAACTAGCTACGTCGCTGCAATGTTCCACCCAACCATAGGCCCGCATGCTCTTAAACCTCTCAGCAATGCTGCCACCCCCGAGCCGGGCATGACTCTTCAAGGAATAAGGAACTAACAAGCTTACACATAGCCAAGGATAACAACACCACAAGGGTACACAGTTCAGCCAAGCCAACACAGTTGGGTTTATCAGGCGAACAACAGATCATCCAAGCTAATAAAGTTGGGTTTATCAGGCCATCCAGGAGTTGGGAAAGGCTAATGCTAAACTGGTGAGCTCACTAAAGAGTTGCAAACACCAACACCAGAACCATCCTGGATTCTAGAACACCCACACACACCCAACACAAGGAAGTCAGTCCCTTCTCTGCAACGTAGTCCCTCAAACCCTGATCTTCCCTCTAGTGCTCTTGAGGGGTTGTGGAGAAGAAATCCAGCTCAGTAGCTCTATCTGTGTCGTTCTCAACCCACCAGGTTTATCATGCACCTCAGGCTCTCATTCACCAACCCAGAATAGTCTGGGGACAAATCCACTACATGCAAGCAGCCAAACAACTATTCAAGCATTTACAGGGAAAAACAAAGCCAAGCCATTGTGGCAAATAGCAGTTAACACACTCACATGAACCCACAGCAAACCAATCTTCAATACCATTGCTGTCAAACTTACACATACCAGAAAAATGGGCAAAAAGAAACGACCAACATTCATAGCTCAGCGTGGATTCACAGGAAAAATCATCGCAATCTTCTACCAATGCCACATTATAAAGGTAACTCAGTCAACAATGCATGGGGAAAACCGCACCCATCAATCAATGGGAACAATCCCAATAACTTTTTCTCATGATCCACTATGATGGATGAAAAATAATACATAGTCCCAATGCATGGAGGAAGAAGTTGGTTCTCTGTGTGGATGGAAAGAATAGAACTACAGACTGGCAATTAGCGCTAAAGAGGGGAGGCGAACCCCCAACACAATGAATGGTAAAACATTTTATCCCCCCCCTACATGAGGAAGACAAACAGCCATGATTCGAGGGAGTGGGAAGAACGGTCCCTACGTCATGGAGAGGAGAGCAAGTGTGGGCGTGGTAGTGGTCTTCCTGCCAACCAATCTCTGCCTCAACTAACAAAAAGGAATAACCAAGGGTGGTGGTGACACATAGCTTCCCCCCTGTGACTCAATGTTCCACATCCCCCCTTTCCTTATCCTTTGGAATCATGCCCCTTCTCAATTTAGTTGCTGCGAACATAGCTAGTTGGGTTATTTAATTAAAATGCGTGTTTACATGATGCCACAATTAAATATATGTCACATGTCCCAATATACCATATATGACCATTCCTAATCAGGAATACAACATAACCAAATCTATGGTGGGGCCTTGGCCTTTAGCTCCGCACCAATATTATTTACAACATATGTATCCTATGTACTTTAATGCAAGTGGGGTTAAAACCAGGGTATTAAAAAAATACAATATATAATGATTATTGTTCTACCTTTGAATGTAAGGATACAACCAACAATTGAAATAACATCAAATCTTGATCTATCACCAAATGAAGATTGATTGGAAGCAAGAAAGAAAAGAATAAAATAGGTAAAAGTTCCTCCAGTAAACTCACCAGGTTGTTTGCAAGATTTAAAGAATGAACAATCCCTTGGAAAAGCACAGGAGCCTGAAAAAAGAAACTAGCATACTAAGCCCTTATCCAAAATAACATATCCTATAATACTTCTATTTGAAATCATTAGATACAAATCATCAACAAGCCCCAAATGGAGATGTACAGAATAATAAACCTTAGTAACCATTATATCGAAAATGGGAATAATATAGGGGGTGGCAGCCCTGAATCCAATCCACTACCTCTATCAAGTTATAAATAAAACCAATCAAAGAATGCTAGATCATTAATTCTAATATGCACAACCATATTAAACATGCAATATAATTCCTATGGTCGTTTCTCTTATGAACTCTTAGTTTAGGAATATTTGAGATTTTTCAAGATCTATGAAATAAAGAATCGGTAAGGCAATTTATTTTGGTCTATAATAGTACAAACCAAGGATGTGAGACATTAAATACAAATACAATCCATGTGTCTCCATGCAACAACAATTCAACATATTTAAATCATGAAACAAAACATCAATAAATATCCTTAATGTTTATTTATCCATATTTAAAAAAGAAACAGTGCACACTTATTGAGGTTAAAAATAGAAAAATCCTTCAATGAGTGTACGCTTAGTTTAGTGTACTTGAAATAGGGTTCATTGAGGATAGCAAAGTAAAATAGCAATAATGCATATTCATTCCAATGATCAATTTAAAAGGCTTTTGCTCTAAATATGGCTGAAATTATGGTTTTAAAAGCACCATTTCTATGTAGAATTTCCAAAACAACAAAATCGTTCTTCTATATCGCTCTATAATTGTGTCTAGACTCTAAACCAGCATAGATCCATCTTAAACCCAGATTTATCAAGCACCAAGAGGGACCAAATTTCTTATGTAAATTTTTTTCTTGATGTGTAAACAATTTTAAGTAAAAAATTTACACCTCAATAAAAGATCCATATTTAAGATGGATCAATGACGGTGTTAGTTTTTTCATCTTTTTATTTCGAATGCATTGTTTATCCCTAGTTGAATATTAAAGGAAAAATTACATTTAAGAGACTGAGTTTTATAAGGGTTGTGACCTACAATACTACATACAGAAATGCATGAATCAGGAACTTACTCTATTTGATATAAGTAAGAAGTTTGGACACAATTTAGATTAACCTTAACAACACTTTTCTTCATGATCTGAATGCATGCTATCAATGACCTCCATCCAAATAATAGTTGATTTTGCTTGACATTATGTATACAATGGTAGTTTAGTGTAACTGGATTTCATATACTAAGAGATGTCATAAATCTTGTAATTATGGTCAATGTGTACAAAATACCACTTTTCTGTAACTAGAAACTACAACACCATTGGTGTGTAATAGAGATACCATTGAGATGTAAAATGAATACTACTAGCAGGCTTATAGAATTCTGGAAAATTTTGTTCACAAAATCGGATGATGAGGATACGACCAAACAAATTGAAGAATCATATCAGCATGGGAAAGGTTTTGTAGTTTTTCTTTTACTTGGGACCGAATTAGTATGGGCTCCTCTGCGTGGCCACCAGCTGCAACCATACTTGTTACACATCTGTTGCAAAAACCTCTTTTTCACAAAGGAAAATGGTTCCACAACCATTCTCGTCATTTAAAAATATTTTTCTCTTGTTGCATTTGCTATTGTAACCACATCCACACCTAGCAACCATGCAATGTTGAAATACATCTGATGATTGTTCTTAGTGTTGCTGTAGAAGCATCACTTCATAGATCCTATACTCAAACCATAGATGTAGCAACTTACAAAGGGGTTTTAACTTTTTGATTCCTCAATTGAAATTTGAAACAAGTAGGATAAATGACAATACCACATTTTCCAGCTTAAAATATCATCAATCAATATGAACCTGCCTTTTCTAAGCTTATTGGACATATATTGTCGCAAAGGCTTTCCAAACTGCAATTTCACCATCGAAACTATGTTGCACTCTTCATGATTTCATAATTCCACTCCACAAGCTTTGCATCTGGAAGAGAAATATGTATAAGAAAAAAATGTTCTCTAATTTCTCCTCTGCCATTTACTTAACTCCATACATGAAACCTGTCAACATTTCAGACACATTTTCAAAGCACACTGATGCTAACATCTCCAAAGTGATGCCACAAAAACGTTTATAAACACTTTTTTCATATTGATACAAAGAAAAGAGTGCATGATATATCAATGCCCAAAAATTGTCTCCAATAAGATCAAGTTTCATATAGCCAACAAAATACTACTCAAAATCTGACCGCATTTCAACCAAATTTAAGTAGCAAGCTTAGCAAATCATCTAAACATATATAAGATAATGCAAATAGTAATAAAACTAGAATGATTGGTAGGCATTTAATTATTAATGTGCTAGAGTTTCAATTCAGGTAATGGTGCATTAGAATTATGATCTTAATATAAACACAATTTCAAAAACCTTTACTTCTCACAAATGCCATTTCATAATCTTCAAACAATCAAATTCATCCCAAACAATTTTGGCACTAGAAAGCATTTTTGTCATTCTAAAACCTGGTTTGAGCCCAAAAAGAGCTATGAATTGCAGTACTTACCTCGATATTTTTCTCTCTTGGAATAACTTTGGAATCAATTACATCGTCACTCACAATCAAAGTATGATCACTATCAGTTTTTTAAACAGCATAGCTCGTGTGATCAATAACCAAAGCACCCAGGTCCTATCCTGAATTTCATCCAACCCCAAATGATTCCATTGACATCATATTAAGCTAGTCGAAGAATACAATGAATCACAGTAGAAACTGAACCATTTTTTCTAAGCCAAGCGAATTTGAACACATAACTACCTATTTACAAACACCACCACTAAGAATTAATCAAACCCACTAAATTCTTGTTTTATTATTTTTAAATGTCTGACGTTTCCATCTAGACAACTCATGTTAACTATTACAAATCCAGGTGGATGCCACAATTGGTTTACCTTTTTACCTTAACCACTACATACCTCACATTATTCTTGCTCCACCCCATGCCTAATTAGATGGACTCGAAGGAATTTACTTCCCTAAAAAAAACATACTTGGTCCTAAACTTTTGCCTTCTAGTCATTTGTTTAGGTGCTTGACCCAGAATAGGAAGGTATGAGTGGATATTTTCGCTACACCGATTCCAGACGATATGTTGATAGGTAAGTTGGCATTAGCTAGACTCCTGTTCCCACTGGTGAATCTAGCTTGATAAAGAAATAGCAAAAAATATATAGTGAAATTGAAAGGCCAATTTACCACTTTTTGGCCATCTTTGCACTCCCCAAATTACCATAAAGGTAGGCCACCTCTATGTACTTAATTTACCATATTGATAGACTAGGTTCATTCTCGTGATCTGAATAGACACATACCACCTTTTAGTACAGAACTGAAATTATTAATATTCCACCTTATATTTCTCAATTGACTGTAGAAACTACTTAGCCTTTGAACCTTACTTGGTAACCACCTCAAAATACTTTGGTGATACTAGCCCTTTGGAATAAGACTTTTGAGTTTCCCCCAGAGATGTCTTGGAAATTGGACTTTTTGAACTGTCTTAAACTGTGACTTTTTCTCCTATGACTCTGACGGAACCTCGCATTAACTGGAACATCTACCCCATTTCCTTCTTAACAATCCTTTCACAAGGAAAACAACTTTCCCTATTCTAACCGATAACAGAGGCTTCAGTAGCAGATCAAAGCGGAAATGATCCAGGACTTGGAAGAATCATTTGATAGAAGAGTTTAAAAGGTGACTCTTCACGAGTGACGTATTAATATCTATATCCCATCCTTTTAAGGATGGAATGAGTACTTTATATATAAGCCTCCATCCTATTACAACATCAGTTTCTATAAAGACTGCAAAAACCCAATTTCGGGAAGGGTTCGTCGTGTTGATGGAAGATATGGATTGGGGTTTAAAGTGATTTAAAGGCGCTCACACCTAGGTTAGATAACAGGTGGTCATAACATGAACCAATATTCCAAGTCCAATTTCTATACAGCTTTCCACCTCAAAAAAATATTCCCAGAATAAATTTCCCCTACGAAAAAGGCAAAAAAGGAAAAGCTAATATACCCATAATGGGTTATCATAGCGCAAAGCAGAATCAGGGTCTCTAAAACTTGGTATTTTCTCTATAACAGTAAGTTGTATGAAGGAGGACTTGTTAAGATGAAGAGAATTGGGGGGTTTCTATAGTGCAACCTAAAGATGTACATTATATCAACCCGGTGGTCAATAACGATATCACGGATGAGATCATAGGTGGTCGTGTCAGCAACAAGAATCAAATCAAGGCCGGAATCAACAAATTCCAAAATTGTAGACAAATCCAAAGAGTCCCCCAAATCTGCATATGCATGCAATTAAAATATAACCCTGAGAATATATAACCTTAACCCTAGACAGGAATTAATGAACGATTAAAAGGTGTAAAGCATAACTTACTGTCAATAGAGGGGGCGAAGAGAATGAGTCCATTGTACAACTACTAGCCGTATCTCTGTAATGCGAGCTTGGGATCATGCGCAAGTTTGAATTCGAGATTGAAACCACGATATGTGAGTGTTTTTAAGAAAATCAAATGAGATGACATGATAGCTAGTTTCTCCACAAGCACGCGAATGTGCCGATCCATTGGACTCTCTCGAGAAAACCCAAGTCAAAAAATAGGGAACAGAAATAATATGGATAATGTAATCAACCTGATGCTCACAACAATTGTTACAGAAAATAGGGTTTTCACAGAGTTTCTCTCTCGGTCTTCACTTCTGTGAATGGTGATGGCTTTATCATGGAAGGTGTTTCCCAATTTGTAAAACTAGCATACCCCAAAGCCAGGGAAATAAAATACCAAAATGAACTTCGATTTGTTTAAAATGAACGGAAACGGAAATTTCACTTGTCTAAAATGAACGAAATTATTTTTCAAAATTATAATTTAGCAAGCTAATTCATGACATAGAATACAAATGGTGGTGTGTAAATTTGTATGTATTTTTGTTTTTAACCAAAAAATTGTATAATATTTTTATTTAATTAGGAAAGAGTGAAAACCTACACAGTAAAAAAAGCTATAAAAAACTAGAAACCTAAACACTTAGAATTTGACTATGTTTGTAGTTATAAACATTGAGCAAGCTACATATGTATTTGGTTTACTTTGAAGCTATATATATATATATATATATATATATATATATATATGTATATATATATATAGTTTGAAATGAAATAATATATTTTATACTATTTTGTAATAAATATGTGATTTAAAGAGAAATTGAACAATTGGCTTTCACCCACTAAGAAAAGAAGTTTGTTTACATTTCTAAGAGTTGTACAGAAATATAGTTGACATATTAAACGCTAATCTGACCTTAGTGAAACGTCATTGTGAAATCCAGAAGGATGAAATTATGGGGAATTATTGAATTAACATAAAGTCTATGGTATGTAGAGCAAGTGCAACATTTTTAAAAGGTCAAAACTGAGAAGCAAATGCGATATCTATCTTCAGTTTCAAGATGGAAGTGGCTGCCTTGTGATCCTTCATTGTGAGAGGCATCGTGTCAATCACAGAAAACATTTTCTTTTTAGAGAGATCCCACTAACATTACAAAAATACAAACCAAGGGCTATAAGGTTTGAAGTGAGCACAAATGGAAGAAATGAGAAGAGGAAGCCATGGGTGTGTTGATGTATATGTAACTTCGGAATGTATTCTTCTATGTATCTTATGTATTGTAACCCGATGTTTATTCCGGGATGTTTCTATTATGTATTTGAGTCATGTGGTCATGCCCCGATGTTCCAATCGGGAGGATTAATAATGTAATCAAGTCACATCAAGTCATTAGGTAAGTCCCCACAGTTTCAGGGCACTTGAGTTATTATACACTAATTAAGGTGTAGGCTCGAGTAAGTAATTGTTAGTTGGGATGACATGATTGAGTGCACTTCAATTCAACGGAAGAATATAAATAGAGAGTGAGAGAATCTCTATTTATCACTTGTGAAATACATCACTTTCTCTCCCAAGTGTGGCGCACTACTGGAGAAGGAAATTTTGGGACTAGACAGAAGACAGAAGACTACTGCTGTTTTGGGAGATCTCTTACTGTTTTGGTGTTGATTCTATCTTAGAGGAAGTTGCGGGGTTTTCTCCTTTATGGTTTCCCCGAGGAAAACTCTTTGTGTCTCTTGTCTCTTGTGATGTGCTTATGTTTTATTGATGTGCTTGTTATACTCTCTGTGAAAAGATCCTAAGATCATAATGCTAGCTTAATGTGATGAAAAACTAACATGGTATCAGAGCTAACCTGAGAAGAAGACATTGTGCAGCTACATCAACTAGGGATTCCTATTTTGTGGATCTTCCTCCACATATTTTCAGCAAAAGTATGCTAAGATGACTCCCCATTGAAGGGTGCATCTTTCTGTCGATGCAGAATTCAATCTCAAGCATTTTCAGTTTCGATGTGGAAATTAGGGCTTTCTACAGAAGAGGAATTTTTGAGTGCGACTAGCATAGGGTTATTCTCCTCATCAAAACTGAATTTTAGAGACCTAGATCAAGAAATTTGGTTGGGTGAAACTCCAGGAAAGTCAAACCCTAGTTTGACCCTGAGCTAGGAGAAACCCTAAATACTAAAAATTCTAAGTTTTGGTACAGTCGCTATATTCTGAGATTGGAGAAGTCTCAGAAGCTGAAAATTGTAGGGGACGAATATAAAATCCTGATGAAGTCTATGTCCAAACATTAGACTCCGATTTGCTGTACTCCAAGAGATATGATCTCTCCAAGTTAGGGTTCCAGCCTCTTCCATAATTCATCCCTAAATAGGACATATGGGGAGATCTGCAATATCTTGAGCTACAGAGGTCCAAATGGAATTCCTGAAGATTTTCCAGAAAGGGCATAGAATTTAATTTCGGTGCTGTGAATATCAGACTCAGAAGATGAACCAATGACACGTGTCATGCCGTACAACCTCGCTATTCTGAACAGTCCTGTAACAGGTCACCTTGGGAAAAGGATCATAAATACCAAATGGTGAAACCAATTCTGATTAAACCTAAGGTGTTGGATCAGGGACATGTGAGGTTACCTCACTATGAAATTTCAGACACAGAGGGTCAGTAATTGCAGATATATCACAGAAACAGTAACAAGCATTTCTGCAGAAGAAATCAGTAAATTAGGGCTTCCTGTTTCGGGAGCTTCCCTCCACTGTTTTCAGAAAAGGAGTACATTGGACAGCTCCATTTGAAGAGATATATCTATTTATCCAATAAGATCTGAAAGATTCCAATTTTTGAAAATTAGGGTTTCTGTGACAAACCCTAGATCAGCGAACTCCGGGACAAGGACGGACACCTCAAATCGGTAAGATCTAATCCTTTGCTATTTCCATTTGAGGTTCTCATTTCAATATGATATATCACATCAGCTTGGTGACAAGCTTGGGGAAGTTGACAACTTCCAAGCCTGGAAGTATCTGATCTCTCTAAAGAAACTGGATTGGACACCTACCTGAGTATAGAGGTTCCAGTTTCAGAGGGAGACGAGGTTAGAATCCTTTCACAAGAAGAACTTGGTCAAGGCCAAAGAAGACATCATGCTCATGCTGCAAAGGATGATGAACCATCCAGAAAGAGATCCAGATATGAAAGTGAAGATTCTTCAAGCAAGGATGAATATGTTCTGATATCAGCTCTCATAGGTAACATTACTCATGGAAGTGATGATTGGCTTATAGATAGTGGGGCTTCCAAACATATGACAGGATTCAAGGAATCATTTGTAAGACTGTCAGAACATGAATCACCTCACAAGGTGAAACTAGGAGATGACTACCAATATCCAATAACAGGTAGTGGGGAATCTTCATACAAGCTAAACTCTGGTAAGTCTCTAACAATGAAAGAAGTATTGTTTGTGCTAAGATTGAAGAAGAACCTTCTCTCCATTTCAGCATTGATACAAAAGGAATGCGAGCTGCATTCATAGATGGTCAAGTCATCATATGGCCAAAAGGAAAGACTATCGATGATGTGGTAGTGATTGAAGAACAAGAAGGAGGCTTGTACAAATTGAAGGGATATCCAGAACAAGCCTTGATCCATGACACAGTAGATCCAAATGAGCTTTGGCATTACAGAGCACTACCTATTGCAAGCAAAGCTGTTGAAGGTCTTCCAGAATTTCAAGCTATTTGAAGGGAAGATCAAAATCAGAATATGACTTAAAGAAACCAGTTGAAGAATGTGAAGATCCAGAATACAAAGACCATGCAGTCATAAGAGTCTCTCAAATCAAAGAACAACTTGAAGCAGTAAAAGAAAAAGTGAAGAATGCAAAAGTGGTGATGGCCACCTTGAATGGCCTCCCAGGATCGTGGAATTCATTCATGTGAGGAATGTGTGCTAGAAGGAAGTGATTACTTTCAATAGACTCTAGAAAGAGAACTCACAAGAAGAAGAAGCTCAAGAAGAGAAGGTGGGAGAAACTGAAGATCAAGCTCTTTCCATCCAAAGAATATCCCTCAAGCAATGAGGAATATGAAGAACTCAACTCTTGAAGAAATTATTATCCACCTTAGCTTTTGGATAAGAAATGATGCTATTATGAATGAAGAAGATGATGAAGCTGAAGGATCAAGAAGGAGTCTACCCTCGAAACAAATAAAGATAAGTATTCAATTGTCATTTCATTATATTATTTTTTTATGCATTTGTTTATATTCAGTTATTGTATTATGCATGATAGGATGTTTGCATTAATGACAAAATACTACTAATATGCACGTGATGGGTAAGTAGCTCATGGGGCTATACAAATTCTCCATTGCTACTTATCTAGAATGAAACCTCTTTGCTGACATATTGGATTAGTGCACAATCTCAATGTTGTCCTGGTAGAGATGGAAGGCATCTAGAAAGTTTCAGTGAGATATGGATGAATGTTGTATTGGCTAAAGTAGTTGCATGATCATATATTTATGCATAAGAACTTGCTAGTATAAATATTCTTTATGAAATGTTTCTAACCATACAATTGCATTTGACTTGTAGGAAAGACCGCGTACATAATCGCCTACAAGCAAAGAAGAACGAAGACTTGTTCCGAAGAACAAGTGACGACAGTTCAAAGACAAAGAATAATATGACGAGTGTAGTGACATCATTGAGGCAGAACCTTCCAGCCACCAAGAAGAAACGGAAGACCAGTTCAAGAAGAATGATGTCAGGGTGCAGTATAGAGACCTGAAGAGAAGTTCATAGTCCCATCATGCAGTAGATGGAAACATCGTGGGATACAAATCAAGATTCGTAGCATGAGGCTACTCATGAAGAGAAGGCATAGTCTACAAATAAACATTTACATCTAATAGAAGTGAAGTCACATGACATGCATAATCATGTGTGCAAATGAAAGAAGGCTTTATACAAGTTCAGAAGACACCCATGGGATAATGCATGAGCTTGATGAATATATTAACCTTTGCCACAAGGTTGATAGAGGATGACAAGCTCACAGATGGGTGCAAGATGAACTTTTGAAGAAATTCAAGATAGAGGATCTTAGTATCCAGTGATCCTAGATGGATACTACTTGTCACTCCAGTATAGAATGTTTCAGTGCATAGAGTACGGAAGACAGAGGGAGTATGATGCTTCACTTCAGAGGGAGTGACTACAGAATATCTTGAGAATCGACATGGTACAACAGGATGGACATATTACTGATCACTCTAGGCTTTACCGAGAGTAAAGTGGATTCCAACCTTTGCTTCAAGGTTGAAGGCAGAAGACCAGTGATGCTCCTGTTATGTGTCGATGCACTATTGTTCTAGGTATGGAGGTGTGGCAGAGTACAGATGGAATCTTCCTTAGACAAGGGAAGTATGCAGTAGAGATTCTAAAGAGGTTTGGAATGATGGAATGCAAGGCAATGGCCACACCTATGGCATCGAACCTGAAGCTATTGAGTGATGCTTCATCAGAGTCAGTTGATGCTACGATGTATCGTCAGATGATTGGGTCATTGATGTACCTGATGAACACGAGACCAGATATTTGCTTTGCTGTGAACACCTTGAGCTAGTACTTGATAGATCTGAGAAGTGTTCACTTGATTGCTGCAAAGCATATTCTGAGGTACCTAAAGGGTACAATTGATTATGGGCTCAAGTACGATGCGAATCAGAAGATTAACCTGGAGGGTTATGTTGATTCAGATTGGGCAGGCAGTGCCATCAACAGGAAGAGTACTTCGGGATGTTGCTTCAGTATGGGATCAGGTGTGATCTCTTGGTTTAGCAGGAAGCAATCCTGTGTGGCACTGAGTACGGCTGAAGCAGAGTATGTCGCAGCTTGTTCAGCTAGTTGTGAGGCAGTATGGCTACGGAAGCTACTGTCTGATATATTTGATCTCCAGCTAGATGCTACTTGTATACATTGTGACAACCAGAGTTGCATGAAGTTGTCAGAGAATCCAGTGTTTCATGACAATTCCAAGCATATCGAGATCAAGTATCACTATATTAGGGATATGCTGCAGAGAGGAGCACTGAAGCTCCTGTATGTTGCGACGGAGGAACAGATAGCTAATGTATTGATGAAGCCATTGGCTAGGCTGAAGTTCAAGTACTTCAGAGAGAGACTTGGTGTTCTCTAGATCGAGGCTTCCTCCCAGAGAAAGTGATGAGACCCATAGCCATTTTGACATGGTGAGAGAATTGGTTCCTTCCATGGTCAGATGTAAGGGCTGAGCCATTATGTCATGGTGAGAGGATTGGTTCCTTCCATGTCAGATATGAGTGCTGAGATCCATAGCCATTCTGATGAGTAGGTCAGATATAAGAGCTGAGCCATTCTATCATTGTGGTAGGGTTGCTCCCTTCCATGTCAGATATGAGTGCTGGCCATTCTTTCAAGCAGGACAGATGTAAGAGCAATTGCCATTCTAGGAATGGAGGCACCTGGTCAGTTACCAGGAACACTCAGTGTAAGAACTGAGTAGCCATTCTGATGTGATAGAGGGATGTGTTCCCACTTGGTCAGATGTAAGGGCTGAACCATTCTGCTCATGGCTAAAGGATTAAGTTCCTTCCATGTCAGATGTGAGTGTTGGCCATTCCGACAAGCAGGTCGGATGTAAGGGCAACTTCAATTCTCTAGGAGAATGGAGGCGCCTGGTCAGTTACCAGGTAGCTCAGTCGAGGAGGATTAGGGAACATTCTGAAATGATTGTTGCGATGTGTTCCCCTCATGATCAGATATGAGTGCATGACCTTCCATCATTGTGAGCAGGATGTGTTCCCGCCTGGATGGATGTACGTGCTGAGCCTTGTCATAGATGATAGTAGGTGTGTACTATCATGCTGGTGACTATAAGTGCTATGCCATTTCACAGATGATAGTAGGTGTGTTATATAACCTTAACCCTAGACAGGAATTAATGAATGATTAAAAGGTGAATAGCATAACTTACTATCAATAGAGGGGGCAAAGAGAATGAGTCCATCATACAACTACTAGCCGTATCTCTGTAATGCGAGCTTGGGATCATGTGCAAGTTTGAAGTCGAGATTGAAACCACGATATGTGAGTGTTTTTAAGAAAATCAAATGAGATGACATGATAGCTAGTTCATCCACAAGCACGCGAATGTGCCGATCCATTGGACTCTCTCGAGAAAACCCAAGTCAAAAAATAGGGAACAGAAATAATATGGATAATGTAATCAACCTGATGCTCACAACAATTGTTACATAAAATAGGGTTTTCACAGGGTTTCTCTCTCAGTCTTCACTTCTGTGAATGGTGATTGCTTTATCATGGAAGGTGTTTCCCAATTTGTAAAACTAGCATACCCCAAAGCCAGGGAAATAAAATACCAAAATGAACTTCGATTTGTTTAAAATGAACGGAAACAGAAATTTCACTTGTCTAAAATGAATGAAATTATTTTTCAAAATTATAATTTAGCAAGCTGATTCATGACATAGAATACAAATGATGGTGTGTAAATTTGTATGTATTTTTGTTTTTAACCAAAAAATTGTATAATATTTTTATTTAATTAGGAAAGAGTGAAAACCTACACAGTAAAAAAAACTATAAAAAACTAGAAACCTAAACACTTAGAATTTGACTATGTTTGTAGTTATATAAACATTGAGCAAGCTACATATGTATTTGGTTTACTTTGAAGCTATATATATATATATAGTTTGAAATGAAATAATATATTTTATACTATTTTGTAATAAATATGTGATTTAAAGAGAAATTAAACAATTGGCTTTCACCCACTAAGAAAAGAAGTTTGTTTACATTTCTAAGAGTTGTACAGAAATATAGTTGACATATTAAACGCTAATCTGGCCTTAGTGAAACGTCATTGTGAAATCCAGAAGGATGACATTATGGGGAATTATTGAATTAACATAAAGTCTATGGTATGTAGAGCAAGTGCAACATTTTTAAAAGGCCAAAACTGAGAAGCAAATGTGATATCTATCTTTAGTTTCAAGATGGAAGTGGCTGCCTTGTGATCCTTTATTGTGAGAGGCATCATGTCAATCACAGAAAACATTTTATTTTTAGAGAGATCCCACTAACATTACAAAAAAACAAACCAAGGGCAATAAGGTTTGAAGTGAGCACAAATGGAAGAAATGAGAAGAGGAAGCCATGGGTGTGTTGATGTATATGTAACTTCGGAATGTATTCTTCTATGTATCTTATGTATTGTAACCTGATGTTTATTCCGGGATGTTTCTATTATGTATTTGAGTCATGTGGTCATGCCCCGATGTTCCGATCGGGAGGATTAATAATGTAATCAAGTCATATCAAGTCATTAGGTAAGTCCCTACAGTTTCGAGGCACTTGAGTTATTATACACTAATTAAGGTGTAGGCTCAAGTAAGTAACTGTTAGTTGGGCCGACATGATTGAGTGCACTTCCAGTTAATGGAAGAATATAAATAGAGAGCGAGAGACTCTCTATTTATCACTTGTGAAATACATCACTTGCTCTCCCAAGTGTGGCGCACTACTGGAGAAGGAAATTTTGGGACTAGACAGAAGAAAGAAGACTACTGCTGTTTTGGGAGATCTCTTACTGTTTTGGTGTTGATTCTATCTTAGAGGAAGTTGCGGGGTTTTCTCATTTATGGTTTCCCCGAGGAAAACTCTTTGTGTCTCTTGTCTCTTGTGATGTGCTTATGTTTTATTGTTGTGCTTGTTATTCTCTCAGTGAAAAGATCCTAAGATCATAATGCTAGCTTAATGTGATGAAAAACTAACAGGGTGAGTGCAATTACTCCCTCACTTGGGATTAATGAGACAGGACTTGTTGTGTACTAGAGTGGGTGAGGATGCCAAATGGAAAACATGCCCAATTTATCACCAAACAACATTTTAACTTCGAACATTTGCAGTCTAAATGGAATCAATCCTAACCAAATTGAACTTTCTAAGGAAGTCATCTTTGTTTCATGGGGTCCCTATCTCACACTATAATTCCCTTGTCTAACTTGATTCTGTCATTGGAAAGTTGATTTGCAACTGGATTATTGATATGTTTTAGGTGAATAAGTTTCACATTGTCGAGGATTTGAAGGATCCAATTAATACACTCATAATTCTTACCTTGTATATTCCCTTCTTTAAGTTTTTTCCCCTTTATATGTTTTATGACAAGAAATGAATTTCTAAAACTTATAATATGTTGTAGTTGAAGACTCTTCACAATAACAAGTTTTACTAGTCACTACACCTATACTCATTCAAATTTCATTTCTTCCTTTCCATCAAGATCCAAGAAAACCCACACTTTCCACCACTTATCATTACTTATACAATATTCTAATAACATAAATTGTAATTATAGAAAAAATTAGAACCATATTTACGAAACACCCCAAAGCGGGAAAATGAAACATAACCCTTGCATGTGGATTATGTGCAACTTAACATAATAACACCTTTGGTACATGAGATGTAGGGTCAACATTAGGTTAAAGGATTTGCAAGGTATCAAAGGTCAAGGGTTGACCATTATTTCATTCAGTCAAAGTAAACTTAGGCATGTTATATTCTTGGTTGAGAGTATGAAGGTTATTATCTCATGAGTTCATGTAGCTGTTCTGAAATGAAGGTTATCCTAGTAGCGAAGAACTATAAGGTTGATATGAGGCATATAGTTCTTTTCGTTTACACTATGATGACTCAAAGATAGGCTAAAGGTTCATAGAAAATATTTGTCGAATGCATGTGCACCAATGTTCATCAATTTGAACATCGATGGAACGCTAGTTGGGGAATGTGAGGGAATCTATTCCACTTACCATACCTGGAACTGCCAAACCATATCTCTAATTCTTAATGAAAATATAGCTTACAACTACCACTATGCCCTTAGTCACTAGAGTCTGTTTTGTTCTGTGCGATGCAAGGTAACCATGAGGCCATGCTTCATATACATGTCAATGCCAGCTTAGGAACCATAAGATGCCCAAGAATGACTTTGAAACTGAACCGAGAGATGACAGAAGATGCAACCTGTTTCATTTGGAAATATGCAAAATATTTCTCATGACAAATCCTAGGTCTGCCATTGAAATAAATGTACTTGTAAGTAGACTCAGTCATGAATATCCCTTCTCTAGATAGTCATCTCTCAGGCATAAAATCCTTGGCGTCCTTTCCCCAGATGCTTATCTTTATTCGTCCCATGGCAATATCATGTACAATACCTTGGTTCCCTTCTTCAAGCCATTTTTTTGTGATCCACCGGCACAAAAGGATAAATCCTTAGAGCCTATGACAACGCAGCTTTCATATAATGTATCTACTTCTGCTCTTCCACCTTGAAGGTTGTTAGAAAACAGAACCACAGAGCAATAACAGATATACAGTTAAATCAATAAATAAGATGCAAAACATATTAAAACATTACAGAGAGACACAGATACAATGTGGTTCACCAAAACGATGGGCTACATCCACAAAGAAATTTCCTGTCCTTTTATTACAGTCCAGAAAGATGAAGGGATACACCCTGCAGCAAAAGCACTACACTTCCTCTTCATGCTCTCATAGTCTCTTTTCCAATACAATACAATACCATACTCGGTCGTTTTACAATGCTTTCTTTTATAGTGGAAATACAATGGGAAAATTCTAGGGTTAACCTAATACCATGGGTCTGCAAAACTATTGGCCAACACACATCCCAAAAAAATTTATCGGAGGCTCTACCCCTGAACCCCCATTTCTCAGGGGCGCTGCCCCCGAACCCCGTTTTTTGGGGCACTGCCCAAAACTCCAAGACAAGGGGAATGACTGTACAGTACTCCTGGGTTACAATCACAACTAAATAATATGTCTGGATCTGGAATATTAGGCTCCACAACCAACAATATCCCACTTGGAAACTGATCACAGCAACTCCATTGCTACTACACTTGCTGGACTATGCCTTGGACCTTGGACTTGGAAAATTTCTTATTTTCACCTTCATTCTTGAAGGCAAACAGAAACCGAGCAGGAACTCATTTTCTCTCTGGTTACTCCTTTTTTCAACATGTCTGCAAGATTCTGGCTAGTGTGTATCTGTTCCAGTTTTAACAGTTCTTCATCTACAACAAATCTTATGAAGTGATACTTGAGTTGTATATGTTTAGTCCTTGAATAAAAGGCTGAGTTATTTGCAATATGAATGGCACTTTGGTTGTCATTGTACAGCCTACTATTCTCCTGCTTCTTACCCAATTCTTCCATGAACCTCTGCAACCAAATCATCTCCTTACTAGCCTCTGTAGCAGCAACATACTCTGCTTCTGTTGTTGAAAGTGCAACAACCTGTTGCAATTTTAAAATCCAAATTATTGTTGTTCCACCTACAGTAAACACATACCCTATGGTGCTCCTCATGTTCTCTTTATCACTAGCCATATCTGCATCAACATATTCCTGTAGAGCAGTGTCTAAACCTCCAAAACATAATGCATGAGAAGTGGTACCTCTCAAATAGATGAGAATCCACTGTACTGCTTTCCAATGCTCTTTACCTGGATTATTCATATACCTGCTCACAACTCCCACTGCATGTGCAATATCTGGTCTTGTGCACACCATGACATACATCAAGCTCCCAACTGCTGATGAATAAGGAATCTTGGACATGTAATCTATCTCTTCCTGTGTCTCCGGACACATATCCTTGCTTAGTTTGAAATGGCTGGCCAAAGGTGTACTGACTGGTTTTGCATTCTGCACTCTAAACCTCTGCAACACCTTTTCTATGTACTCACCTTGAGACAACATCAATTTGTGATTTGTCTTGTCTCTTGTTATTCGCGATTTGTCTTGTCTCTTGTTGTTCTCATACCAATGATTTTCTTTGCAACACCCAAATCCTTCATCGCAAATGATTTAGCTAGTTTTATTTTGAGCACATTTATATCTTGCATGTTAGACCCTGCAACAAGCATGTCATCCACATACAATAACAAGATAATATATCTTCCGTTATCTATCCTCTTGAAATAAACACAGTGGTCAAAATGGCATCTATCATAACCTTGTTCTGTCATAAACTTATCAAATTTTAAATACCACTGCCTTAGAGCTTGCTTCAGGCCATACAATCTCTTCTTCAACCTGCAAACCAAATTCTCCTTCCCTTTGACCTCATACCCTTGTGGCTGTTGCATATAAATCTCTTCCTCCAAATCCCCATGGAGCAAGGCCATTTTTACATCTAACTATTCAAGATGCAAATCTTCTACCACCACTAGATTTAAAATAGTTCTAATTGAAGTCATTTTAACAACAGGAGAAAATAGTTCATCAAAGTCTATACCTTTCTTTTGTGCAAACCCCTTTACAACAAGCCTAGACTTGTACTGCTTCTTTCCTCCATATTCTTCCTTCAACCTATAAACCCATTTATTCTGCAATGCCCTTTTTTCTATAGGAAACTTAACCAGATCCCAAGTTTGGTTTATTACCAATGAGTCCATCTCCTCATCCATGCCTTGCTCCCACTTCTTTCTAGTTTCTACCTGCATTGCTTCTTCAAAACATTTTGGTTCACCAGATTCAGTCATCAATAAATAATACAGTGAAGGAGAGAATCGTTCAAGGGGTCTACTTAACCTGGTAGACTTTCTTACAGTTGCAGGAATTTCAGGTACCTATTGCTTCTCTTGATTTTTTGGTGCTTTTGGAACTTCATTTTCTTTGATTTCATCAAGCACTGTGTACTCTGTGTTTTCCTTTTCTTCTTTCTTTCCATGCAACTGATCTTTGTATATGACCTTTTCATTGAATACTACATCTTTACTCCTAATGATTTTGCGATTTTTAAGATCCCATAAGCGATAACCAAAATCATCAACCAAGTATCCAATAAAGGTACATTTCTTGGATTTAGCCTCAATCTTTGTTCTATCATCTTTATCAATATGGACAAATGCTTCATAGCCAAAAGTTCTCAAAAATGAGTATTTTACCTATTTACCTATCCATGCCTCCTCTGGAATGCCACCATCCAAAGTGCTTGAAGGCCCTCTGTTTATTAAATAAACAGTAGTGTTTACAGCATCATCCCAAAACTGTAAGGGCAACCCTGCATGCAATCTCATACACCTTGCACGCTCCATGATCGTTCTGTTCATCCTTTCTGACACACCATTTTCTTGGGGTGTTCCAAGGACTATCTTCTCTCTGTGAATCCCATTGTGTGAACAGTAACTATCAAACTCCTTGCTACAGTACTCGCCTCCATTATCAAATCTGAGACATTTCAACCTTTTTCTTGTCTCATTCTCAGCCAAAGCTTTCCACTTCTTAAAAGTATCAAACACATCATATTTTTGTCTAATGCAATAAACCCAAGTTTTTCTAGTTGCGTCATTAATAAAAGTAACATAATAACGAGAGCCACCAAGAGATTGTACCTAAGCTGATCCCTGAGAAATCTAACTCTCTTTTGTTTTCCATAAACACAGTTCTCACAAAATTCCAAACTTACCTACTTCAGATCAGGAAGCAATTTCCATGAGTGGAGAATCTGCATCCCCTTCTCACTCATGTGGCCAAGCCTATGATGCCACAACGTTGCACCTATTTTTGTGGAAGCTACAGACATAGAATAATCAGTATTATGTGGACATAAATATAACGTACCTATCATATCTCCTTTTGCAATTACCATTGTTCCTTTAGTGATCTTCTACCATGTTTCTCCAAACGTAGACAAATAGCCGCTATCTCCCAACTGCCCTGTTGAGATCAGATTTATTTTCATAGAAATAATGTTTCTTACATCCTTTAGCAGCCATTCACTTCCATTATTTAACTTAATCTGTACCTTACCCTTTCCAACAATTTTACATGGTTCATCATCCCCCAATAGCACATGCCCAAAATCACCTTGAACATAATCATGAAATAATTTCCTATGGGGTGTAGCATGACATGAAGCCCCTAAATCTACTACCCAGTAATCACTAGTATTATATAATGCAAGAATCAAAGCATCTTGTAACACATCACTTGCTACATTCGCGTCATGAGTAGTATCTTGTTGTCTGTCTCTTTTTTTCTTTGGAGCTCTGCAGTCTTTCTTCAAATGTCCTTTCTTACCATAGTTCCAGCACTCTATTTTTCCAAATATGGACTTGGATCTTCCCTTTTTACACTTGCCACAATTTCTTGGGCTCCGTCCTCTCTCGTTTTGTCTCCCTCTATTCTCCATGGTCAACGCATTACCTAATGTCTCGCATGTGCTTTTTCTTTGCATTTCCTCGCTAAGAATAACACCAACAACATCATCAAACTTAAGAGTGTTTGAACTAGGGACATAGTTACTTACAGCCATGACCAAGCTATTCCAGCTTTCTGGCAATGAGCACAATATTAGAAGATCCCTAACCTCATCATCAAAGTTCACTTTTACAGAACTTAACTGACTGGTAAGTGTATTAAACTCATTTAAATGGTCAGCAATAGATCCACCTTCCGACATCTTCATATTAAATAAACGCTTCAATAAAAATACTTTGTTAGAAGCTGAGAGTTTTTTGTAAAGCTTACTCAATGCTCTCATCACACCCTCTGTTTTTTTTTCTTTCAAAATATTGAAGGGCACCGATGAAGCCAGGCACAGCCATATTTTTCCCAGTGCCTTTCTGTCAAGAACCTCCCATTCTTCATCCTTCATAGCCACCAGCTATTTTTCTTTTCCGCCCAATGGAAGGTACAGATCCTTCTGGTATAGATAGTCCTCCATTTGCATCCTCCATAACTGATAGTTTTAGCCATTAAATTTCTCGACCCTAAACTTTCCTTCTTCCTCCATTTCTCCCACTCAAACCAGGAACCCTTCTTTCCTGCAAGTTTACCAACCAAATAGACCTTTTGGCTCAGATACCAATTGTTAGAAAACAGGACCACAGAGCAATAACAGATATATAGTTAAATAAATAAACAAGATGCAAAACACATTAAAACATTAGAGAGAGACACAGATATAATGTGGTTCACCCAAATCATGGGCTACGTCCTCAAAGAAATTGCCAGTCCTTTTATTACAGTCCAGAAAGATGAAGGGATACACCCTGTAGAAAAACTGTTGCACTTCCTCTTCACGCTCTCATAGTCTCTCTTCCAATACAATACAATACCATACTCAGTTGATTTACAATGCTTTCTTTTATAGGGGAAATACAATGGGAAAATTCTAGGGTTAACCCAATACCATGGGTCCGCAAAACTAATGGAATTTCAAATAATTCGATGCTCTCTTTCTTTCTCGAGTTCCATGAAATAGTTTGATTTCCTCTATGATTTTTTGTTCAATGTGGGGATGGCCATATCGGAAGCAAGAGAACCGGGAGACCACCATAGAACAAGTATCATGACTTTCCAAAATGAAATTAATGTAGATGTCACGTAAAAAACAGTGAGAATAGAGAATCCCATTAAAGTTCATATCAACTATACTGAATTAAAGCTATGAACGTTATATAAATTATTGGCTGGTATAACCCTCTTCAAAGTTATTATGAAGAATTAGCACACCACTTAAAGCTTTTGTAAGAGGCTGCAAAATTTAAATACTCATTAGACATGTCCCTGCACAAAAGATATCCATAGTGTCATGATGATGATATTCACAACAATGATGATGAACTTCATAATAGAGATGATCCATCCTTTTGATGACCTTCTTTTCCATGTAATAAGTGAAGGCCCATCTTTCTAGTGACGGGTTGTTGGGACTCTTTATGGAAATTAGACCAAGTGAGGTTGGCATGCAACCATTCCATCAATTTTCATTGATCGATTTGAATTCACTTATTAGACACCAGGTGAGGCCGTGTGATTGGCATGTGACCAAGGTAATAAGAATGGACTCTATGAGGAAATGATGTCCTACAATGTTTACGGTGCATCCTTAAATAGCCCTGCGATTGAGTAATATAGTGGTAGCAGACTCAAATGGCATTATATTTTGACATTCTATTCACATTGAAATTTCAAACATATGGTTTTCAATTTGATCCTACATGATATGGGTAAGAGATCCATATATCTTAGGAATTATTTATATGTGGCATTGCATACATTTCAATTATAATAGGGTTGTTTAGATGTCGTTACAGACATTTAGGTGCCATTAGAATCAATTAGGATCCAAAAGTGATACCCCATGCATAATTATCGTTGACATCCACATCCATGTCGTCATCATCATCATACAATAAATCAACATCATTGTCATCGTCGTAGTCATCAACATTGTCATCATCAATATAATTGTGATAATAACGAGCAAATATCCATACTACCTCAGAAGAATGGATGATATAGTATTATACTTATCAAATCATATCCATACGCTCACTCATAATTATTGTAAAGTATCATTGTCATGTTGTTAGGGCCAATCATATGCCATTAGGATCTATCAAATGTTGTTGGGGACACTCAAATGCCATTAGAGCAATTTAGGTGACATTAAGCTAATTTACCCCTCATTAGGATTAATCAAGATCCAAAAGTGCCATGATTCTGGTCATTTAGGTGCCACTATGATAAATCAAAATCCAAAAGTACCATCACATGAATCATGATCATTGACATTGACATTGATATATTTGACGTTATGTTGGACGTTTTCCGAACACAATTCCTAGCTCTAAACCTAGAGTAATTCCTAGCGAGGTTCCTTTCAAAATTTCTGGCATTATTCCGGGCACTATATCTAGATCTATACCTGATTCTATGTTGGATGTATTCTGGGCGCAATTCCTGGATCTATACTTGACGCTATGTTGAATGTTTTTCCTGCAAAAATTCATGGTGCAATTTATGTCGCTAACCCTGGATTAATATATGGTGCTATGATATTTAGGACTTTTTTGGGGCTATTCTTGGCATTATATGGGATGCTTTTTTGGATGCTAATTGGGACGTTAATTGGGATGCTAATTGTGAAGCTAATTGGGAAGATAATTAGGATTCTAATTATCGTCCAAAATAGCACCAAATTTTAAAAAGGGACGATCATTGGGACGCTAACTGGGACACTAATTGGGATGCTAATTAGCATCCAAAATAGAGCCAACTTTTCAAAAGGGATGCTAATTGGGATGCTAATTGGAACGCTAATTGGGATTCTAATGGGGATGCTAATTGAGATGCTAATTGGGATGTTAACTGGGATTCTAATTAGTGTCCAAAATAGCGTCAACTTTTTAAAAGGGACGCTAATTGGTACGCTAATAAGGACGTTAATTGGGACGCTAATTGGCATGCTAATTAGCATCCAAAATAGCTCCAAATTTTAAAAAGAGACGCAAAAAACGCTATTAAAAGTGGCATCCCGTGGAAAATTGTCCATTTTGTCCAAAAAATGATGAAAAATACACTAAAAGTAATAATGGACGCTAAAAGAGACACTAATCACAGGGTTTTGTTGTAGTGAAGAGAAGTGTGGGAACTAAATTTTTTTCTAAAGATATGCATATATGTGTAGCACATATGCATATTTTGTGTTTTCAATTTATTGGCATCAAATGTTACTTTTATACATATATCTTTCTATTGTTAATATTTCAACATTCATTATTGACCACAATTTTTCCAATTAATGGTTTTTATTCAACAATTTTTTTCTTTGTCAAATTTTTCCTCGGTATAAAGGACATTATATTGATATTGTTCCAACTTACAAGGGCATTTATGCTACTCATGTTACAAGTCAGAAAACCAGTAAGTGGTGGTTAACATAGTAGCCATAGGTGTGCCATAGGTGAAGGCTATATGTTCTGTCAAAAGCATCTATGAACTTTTGGTAGAAGCATCTCTTCTGTTTTAGTTAAAAATTAGTCTCATAAACTAAGCGATGGTGATATGTTGGGTACCTATACATACTTATAATGCTTTGTGGTTGTGCAACTATATTTTGTTTCTTAATAGGATTTCCTATGATTACATTGAGTTACATTAGACCCAAAAAACAAATCAACATGTCTGAAGGCAGGTTTATTTGTTCAACACTTTGGATGTGATTTACAAAAAATTGCCACAAACATGTTCTTGTTGTGCAATGGACCAATGATAGAGGTGACTATAGTGAAACCATAATCTTTTATTTTTAACAACCTGTAGCGAAAAAAGTTTGAAGACAAAATATTAGTCTCAATAATACAAAATCATCTGTTTTGTGTTCAACAGCTTGAAATTTGAAAATCCTTTAAGGAAAAGACTTGTTTCCTCTCCCTTGTGATCCTACTGGCACATTTGCATGAAATAAAACTTGAGGGAAAGGGGACCCTTTTAGTATTTTAGTTCCTAAAGTGGATCCAAATAATGTGAGATTTATCCTAATCTTGTTGGTTTTAAGGTTATTAAGGACTTACCACCATCTATACATAGCATCCTTCACTTGGAAATAATTAGCTAAAACAAAATAAGATCAATATATGTATTCTATTATGATATGGATGAAGGCATATCGATGTTAATTGAGTGCACTAAGCCAACAGTGGAGAAACATATTGAGATCAGTTGTTTGTCAATAAGACATTTATCAGTGCGGAGGGAAAATAGTTGTCCACAACTCTTGCTCTAGAAGCATGCCTCACTGAACTTATGTATTCAAAACTATACTCACCCATCATGAGAGGCAAGGTGAAAGAAGAATCCCTTGAATAGTTTCATCCATGATAGTCTTAGTGGAGGAGAAGAGATGTACTCATTGCTAGTCTTTGTGAATGTCCTAATGAAAAACTAGGGTTTAAGAAACTAAATAGTTAGAATAAAATTTATAGGCTCGCGATATTCTCTGTTAAAGAGCTTCAAAATTAAACAACAATGAAAACAGTCTAAAACCTTGATATTTAGAAGACAATGAAAATATGCAAAGAAGTTAAAAAAAAACTTTCGTTGGGATATAAACTCCCTATAGCAGCCTCAAGAATGGGATAGGGACAATTGCATATTAGTGCTGACATGGCTTGGTATAGTCGAATGGTATGTATGATAAGCTAAGAAATAGAGGGTTCCTCAACTGGCCTTTTATGTAGTGTTGGAAGGTGAGTATATATCCATACAATCGTTCACCTTATATCAATCATTATTTTACTGTAAAGTTATCTTAATTAGAACAAGTTGGGCCATTTCCTTGGATATGTTGTTTTGTTGGATTCTATGATCAAAGATTAATTGTTAATAGTTCTTAGTCAAAAATGACAATTTCATAAGGAATAATGACAGGTCATAAATTGTGGGAAAATATTCATGAAGAGAGAAGAGCAATTTAAAATTCTGCAGCTTCTAATGCATTTTAAGAGCATGAACAACTTGAGATACCCATGTATGTAGTATTTTTCTAAAGTAGAGTATCTATATTAAGATACTTCAGACAAAATAATCAATAATGTAAAAACAATTGATTCTAAAATAATCTCTTATAGTAAAGAAACTTGCTACTGCCAAAATATTACAGCAAATGAGATACACTCGTATGTAATAATGCTCCAGAAAGATGGAAACATATAGTCTGAAATTAAAGAAGCTGGAAACCTCAAGATCATATAAATAATTTTGAGAATCCTCTTTCTTCCATTCACCATTCTTGAGTTTCCTTGGCATCATGATGCTTATTTTTCCTCTCCAAGTGTTCATTGCATAAGGGGAGGTTTATATAGGTTTATGCTACATTAGCCAAGATTGAAAAGTCCCTTGCTCCAATATTCCATTTGAGCTTACATAAGTGGCCATGATACCCATTTATTCCTCTTATTAGTACATTTCATAATGGGAGGCTATATCTACGAATTTGGCACCTCATATGGACAAGAGTTGTTCCTCTAGTATGAATGGTTCAGATCTAGAGCAAATGGTACACAAAAAGATTGGAAAACATTCCCTGGAATGGGTGGATATCTAGAATCAAGTCTATTTGATACACTAGCATAGTTTTTTCCTACAAAAATGATCTTGCATGGATGTACCTGCATAATCACAAGAGAAACAACAAACGAGATCAAATAGAACCAGAATATAAACCACTATTCTATATTGATGACTAAGTAATTCAATAATTAAACATACGATAATGACACAATATATTTTATGGGAAGGGAACCAATTTTGCATTAGATAATAGAGAATAAGTTTAAAACCTATGCCTTAGCGTTGATGTACTCATTCACAAATCCAACACACCATCCCCAATAGCTCCAACTTTCTCCCTCAAGCTCACTGAACTGATATAGGCCAGAATATCAAAGAAACATTATGACTTTTCTCTCTCCCCAACTATGGAGATTGAGCCTGCATTTAGAGGGTTGGAATGGATAGATATGGTTGATAAATTTTTGGATGAGGTGGATAGGAGATCCTACAAGAATGAATCTTGAGCCTAACTGGACCTAGTGATCAGGGATGAGGGCGCCACGAAGCCTTCTTTCGAGAATCTTTGTGAGAATTTCTCTTTCTCACTTTTTACCGAGGGTACCACTCTTTTCTCACCATGACAGAGCGGTGTTAGGAAAAACTACGTCTTGATCAAAGGATAAAGGCGGTTCCACCGCCTACTGCCAACACATTATTGGCAGTGTTGAAGAAGGTACTTCTTTTTTACTAAAGGGTAGAGGCGGTGCTGGATTTTCATATGTGGATTTGATGTCTGGACCAATATTCTTTCTTCACAATTTGGGATTGAAGGAAACACTGAAGTTTGGGGTCTCATCACATTCTGATGATGAGATTTAGATGTAACAGATGCATTGTTGGATTTCTACCAAGTGAAATAGAGGCTAGTGGAGGAAAGAAATAACCCTCCCACACATAGAGTTTGGAGACAACAAATGCCTCGGACTTCTTTCTTTTGTTGGAGGGCCCATACTTCTTGGCATTGATTATGTAAGATACTAAAATCAAGGCTTTAATCCTGTGGAAGAGCCTAATCCTTGATCTTCCCTATGATATTTGGTTGGTATTGAGTGCATTGAGCCCTTGGACATCCTCTTAGGGATATTTCTGGATAAGTCACTACTTGTGCAATTGATGATTCCTACATATTTTATGGGGCTTGATACTAAATTTTTACCTAGCTAATTACAACCATAAGTCCCATGTTATGATGTTACTATTGAAAAATTAATTGATGGTTCCTACATATCTAGAGCAATGGCCTCATTTGAATGAGTTGGTGCAATGCTACAAGGCTGACTGCATGAAAGATGAAAACATATGGCCATTATGAGAGTATACCATCTATAACATTTCAAAAAGAAATTTTTAAAGGGCTAGATACTGATATAGAAACAGGTAAAAGCTCCAATATTTATCTTTACTTTATGACACAAAATTCTTTTATCTTTTCCTTTTGTAGTCTTAAATTTAATTTTAAATGTATTACATTCTTTCCTATATTTGAAGTTTTGTTTTCACTTTTCACTTAGATCTATTCCTGACTAATAACAAGCAGGGGAGGAATGGATATTCTACTGATGATGATGACCCTACTACATCAGGAAGGCATTCACCCAACACAATCTCATCAGATGGCACATTAACAAGGACCTTTCAAAAGGTAGGTTTTATCTCCTTATGCTTTACTATCTTCTAGATATTTTCTTTCTTGTACTTTATTTTACATTCTATATGGAGTAGACATCATGTGTAATCTATATCACTGTTGGAACTTTAAATTATTTGCTTTCATATATGGTATGATCTGTTGTTAAGGTGTCATTCTCTCTCTCGCTCTCTCTCTCTCTCTCTCTCTCTCTCTCTCTCTCTCTCTATATATATATATATTCAATGTGATTCATGGAACCGAATATTGGTGCTCACAATGTCAACATAAAACCCTCTCCGTTTCCGCAAGGAATGTGGGAAGGCCATATAATATCTATACCAAGGTGGCTCAACAACAAGAGCATCATGTCACAAGGATATTTGAACTTGGGTAGGGAAGGTAACAATCATTCCTTTCAACCATTTGAGCTACATCCAATGGAATTTTTTTTCATGTAGTTCACGGCACCAGAGATCGATGCTTACTTACATCCATGGAAAACTCCCCTTGTATTCCAGGAGGAATATGGGAATTCTAGATATTGTCGCTAGAAAGATTTCTCAACAAGAGCATCAAATATGCCCATCTAAGAGCTCAACATGTCACTTACAAGGATTGAACCTGGCTGGGGAGGTTGACAATCATTCGTCCCAACTACCCACGCTATGTCCAATAGAAATATATATATATATATATATATCGCATTATCATATGCAATATAGTTACCAGAATTTGGCACAACAAAAAACTCAGTAAGGTGAAAAGGTCAAGAGTTTGACTTGGCTTGGGACAGACTTGGCTAATATAGATTTTCCATGAGTTTTTTTAGGAAGGAAAATGAATCAAACTTGTTGACCTATCAATAAACCACATGCACTAACCAGGTCCCTGTTTGACTCATGAGTACTTGTAGGTCAAATGTGGAATGGGATTCACCCATGAGGTTGGGTCAAACCTAGCAAGTGTAGTAACTATGATAATATGCTTCTCTATGATTATGCAACAAATGAACCCAAGTTTAGAACACATTGCATTGATATAGATAATATACCAAGTGATATTTGACATGGATGCTAAAAACCCATTCCTAAAATGAGATCCATACAACAGAAACATCAGAAACGTCCTCTTTCTTATTTTTAACATATCATAGGGTCCTAGGTCATTATGTCTAGAAAAACTGAAATATCAACAGTGTTTACTTCCTAGGAGCCAATTTATATTTAGTTCAACATTTATTTGTGTTCATATTCACTCATCAAAGATGCATTGATATTTTGTAACAAACCAAACTTTATGGTTTTATTTTCTATTTCCATTATTATTTCTGTTTTTTAATTTTAGAAATTTGTTTATTTTGATAGTATTGAAAGTTAACAGATGTTTGTGCCATTCATTGTTGGTTCATTTCTTTGGGATGAACTACAATTGTTATAATATTTTTAGTTGATTATATGCATCATTTTGGTGCCTCCACCTTTCTTGCTTATGAACATGTTTTTGAATGGGAGAATGAGAGGTCCTACATATTTAGACAGAGAACATGAGAAGTTCCACCAATATGCACTTGTCTTCACTTTCACATGAAGGAATTATTTATGATTATTTTTCAAAAGAAGGACACATGTCTTCCTGAAGTTTATAACCAAATATATTTCAATTGACATGCCATTGTTTTTTCTCCACATATTTTTTTATATAATGTATCTGAAGGGTTTTTAGTGGACTCAATATATACATCAAGGCTTTATGTTTGTCCTTTCAAGTAGGTTTTGTTGGTGATTTCAATGAGTATAATATCCATCCATCTCTCATAGATTCATTAACTATGTAATAAAGCATGAAATGTAGAGATTAATTAGAATACATCATTCATTTGCAACATACATGTTTTACTATTTCAAGTTGATATATTACCTTTGGTATCCATGATAATGAAACTCTCATCCTAATGCACATAGGCATGTCTATATGTATGTCTTATTCCAACCATTTGAGGGGATTCATATGTTGGAGAATGAGGTCCTTTGTCACTTCAATGAAAGGAAAAACTTCTAAAATTTGGTGTTCCTATGAGAGATTTACTTTCTCATATGGTAAGAACTTATTTTTTAGGAATTTGATTGAATTTTTTTGCCTCTTGCCAGAGCCTTTTTATGATACAATATGTTTATATCATAGAGAAAGGAGAGAGAAACTTTCAGAGGACTTCTATTTCCATTTCTTTCCCAATGAAATGCAAGATGTAAGTACCGTACATTTTTTCCTATTATGAGAGAAATTGATTTTATTACTTTTTATTTAGTTAGTTACCTCATTTTGTTTCCTGCTCTTAGGTCATTATGCCTTAATGTTCTTGGCACACTGCTCATCTATTGCATTACCATTTTTTAAATAATAAATTGATGTCAGACCAATGATTTTTTAGCTTGGTTTTATTTTTAAGATTGACTGGTGACAAGATGTTTATGATAATATGCCAGAGTATGGTGCCCTTGCAATGTCATACTATCTTTTATTTGGACTCCCCATATTCATCTATTTTCCTACTTATTCATTTGGAAAAGCATGCAACTGAAGAAGGAGGAGTGACACCATCAGTATACTCTCGCAAAGAACCTATAAGTACATTTCGATCAAATGTATCTTCCTTTTGAGTTGTTTCCTTGTTTGATGAAGTTTACTTAACATTCTTTGCTCAATACTAAAAAAATTTGCATGGTTGTGTTAGTGATATTGTTTCTTGGTCTTGAATTTTGGATTCATATATTTATGCCAGTATAATTTGGATGTTTTGTTTCAATTAGAGTTTGCCTCAAATATTAAATGGAATTTGTCTTTCTCTTTGAAATATCATATAAATATTATATTCTTCCCGATGTGACATTCGATTGATGCTCTATTGGTATTTTGTTCTAGTGCATTTTTAATTAGAGAATGGTTGGGCAATTTTTTTTTTTGTTTTTTGTAGTTATTTAATATCGATGTCTTGTTGAATTTCAAAATTCTCCAATATGTAGTTTTTAGATCCCACAAAATTTCCTGGTTGTAGTGAAAATTTCGGGTTCTTGGAAGAAAAATATTTTAAGGATGTATTTGATGAATCATAAACTTAATGATGTTAATATTGTAGGTCCACTTGACAGTGCAGGAGAAGCAAAAGATGCAAGTATGGGATAGAATAATTCCATATAAAGAATCTTTTGCTTGAGTTGTTTTTCCTTTGTTTAAGAGAAACATCGGTGGAGGTGTTGGTGGAATCGCCTCTCCAAGTAGCCCACTTTCCCCTAGTATATCAAGGATGAGTTCACAGGAAAGTCACATTGACCTCATTGGGAGATCAACATTATATGGATGGATGACCCATTATTCAAGCAGTTCTGTTGTAATTATTGATATACTTAACTTGAATAGAGTGAAAGAAATCTATGTTGAGGAGTTGATCGAGGTTTGATACAATTTTGTTTTGAAAATATTTATTGTGTTATCCCTACAATATTTTTAGGGTAATTAAATTATAGATCATTAGAGAATAAATTTGTTACTGATCTCGAAGAGAACATGGCTACATAGATGAAACTAAAATATGCTTTCTTATTATAATCTTTGTGTTGATGTATTTGTAACTTCGGAATGTATTCATCTATGTATCTTATGTATTGTAACCCGATGTTTATTCTGGGATGTATATTTTATGTAATTGAGTCATGTTGTCATGCCCCAATGTTTTGATCGGGAGAATCAATAATGTAAACAAGTCATGTCAATTCATAGTGGGTAACCCTCCGATTGTCTAAGGGTTAATGTCCTCGAAGTTCTGCGGCACTAGGGTTATTAGAATCTCCAAGTAGAGGTCGGCCCTAGTAGGGTTTTAGTCATGTTGGGATTAGTATAAATAGAGAGTTGGACTCTCTATTTAGCACACATCACTCACACACTCAAGTGTAGCGCATAGTTGAGGAAGGAGAAGACATTGGGGCTAGACAAGAAGAAGATTACTATTGTCGGGAGTGCATCTTACTATTTTGGGGTTTTACATCTTGTGTTGATTCTATCTCTGAGGAAGTTGCGGGTTTTTCTCCATTTATGGTTTCCCCGATGAAAAACACTACGTTCATTGTCTCTTGTGTTTGATTGTTGTACTTGTTGTTCTCTTAGTAAAGATCCTAACATAATGCTAGCTTGAATGTTGAATAACTAACATGGTATCAGAGCTAACCTGAGAAGAAGACACTGTGCAACTGTGGGAACTAGGGATTCCTAGTTTGTGGATCTTCCTCCACATATTTTCAGCAAAAGTAAGGTGGAATAAGTCTCCTCCTTAAGGTGCATCTTTCTGTTGAAGAAGAATCCAATTCTAACGTTTTTCAGTTTTGGAACTGTCACTACTGTCAAAAATTAGGGCTTTTCATAGAAGAGGAATTTTTCAGTGAGCCCAGGCCTAGATTGATCTCCTCCCCAAAATAGAAGTTAGGGACAAATTTCAATACTTTTGGGTGGACAGAACTCCAGAAAATAAAAACCCTAATTTGCTCCTGAACTAGCTCTACCGGATTTCAGCTCAAGTTTCAGATACAACATCTTGACCCTGGTAAGATCTAAAATATTTTGTATTTCCATTTGAGGTTCTCAGTTAAGATGTCTCATCATACCAAGCTTGATGAAAAGATTGAGGGAGCTGATAACTTCTGATGCTGGAAGTATAGGATCTCCCTGGTCCTGGAAGAAAATGAGTTAGACCCCTACATCCATGAGGAGGTTCCAGTTCCATAGGGAGATGAGGCAAGGGACTTACATAGGAAGAAGATTGTTATGGAAAAGAGGATCATTGCTGATTCTATCAAGGATCACCTTATCCCACAGGTGTCTTCTCTCAAGACACCTAAAGCTATGTTTGATGCCCTAACCAAATTGTTTGAAGGGAAGAACATAAACCGAAAGATGACTCTGAGAAACCAACTAAAGAATGTGAAGATTTAGAATGTAGAAACAATCCAGTCTTACTTCACAAGTGTTTCTCAGGTTAAAGAACAACTAGAAGTAGTTGATGAAGAAGTGGAAAATGCAGAGATTGTGATGACTACCTTGAATGGCCTTCCTAGGTCATGGGGTTCTTTCATCCAAGGAATATGTGCTAGATAGAAGTTAGTCAAGTTCAGCAGACTATGGAAAGAGTGCTCTCAAGAAGAAGCTCGGATAGCAGCTCAAGAAGAGAAGATGGGAAGTGAAGATCAAGCTCTCACGGTACACTCCAAATCTCACTCCAAGTCAACCAAAAGAAGATTTCATAGCTCCAGAGGTAAGCACTCTTACAAAGATATTACTAGAAAAGATTTATATATGATCATATGTTATACATGTGATGAAGCAGGACACTATGCAAGGAATTGTCCTAAGAAACAGAAACTAATGAAGAGGAGCAACAAAAGAAGACATCATGCTCATGCTGCAGAGGATGATAAACCATCCAGGAAGAGATCCAGATATGAAAGTGAAGATTCTTCAAGTGAGGATGAATATGTTCTGATCTCCTCTCTCACAGGTAACATTACTCATGGAAGTGATGATTGGCTTATAGATAGTGGGGCTTCCAAACATATGACTGGATTCAAGGAATCCTTTGTGAGACTGTCAGAACATGAATCACCTCACAAGGACTCAAGAAGAACCTTCTCTCGATATCAGCATTAGATGCAAAAGGAATGCGGGTTGCATTCATAAAATGGTCAAGTCATCATGTGGCCAAAAGGAAATACTATCAATGATGCAGTATTGATTGGAGAACAAGAAGGAGGATTGTACAAATTGAAGGGCCATCCAGAACAAGCCTTGATCCATGACATAGTAGAGCCAAGTGAACTTTGGCATAGAAGGCTTGCACATGTGCATTACATAGCACTACCTAGTGCAAGAAAAGTTGTCGAAGGTCTTCCAGAAATCCAAGAAAAACATGATGGGGTATGCAAAGGATGTGTGAAAGGAAAGAACACAAAGAAGACATTTCCTAGCAACGAAAACAAAGCAAAAGGAATCTTGGAAATCATCCACTCCGATGTATGTAGTCCTATGTCATCAAACTCACTAAGCGGGTGTGCATACTATGTTTCTTTTATTGATGATTTTTCTAGGAAGACATGGGTTTACTTCATGAAGAACAAAGACGAAGTATTCAGTAAGTTCAAGGAATTCAAAGCCTTGATCGAGAACCATACTGAAAATAAGATCAAGACCTTTTGATCTGATAATGGTAGAGAATTCACTTCAAATGAATTCAAAGAGCTATGCAAGGAATCAAGGATTAAGAGGGAGTTGTCCACTCCTTATAATCCACAACAGAATGGGATTGCAAAACGAGAGAACAGAACTATCATGGAAGCTGCAAAAGCAATGCTTCATGATCAAGACCTTCCTATGCATCTTTGGGTAGAAGATGCCAGAATAGCGGTGTATGTACAGAACCGTACTCCACATAGAGTACTCGAGAACAAGACTCCTGAAGAAGTCTTCTCCGGCAAGAAACCAAAAGTTAGCCATCTCAGAATATTTGGTTGTTTTGTGTACATCCACATTCCAAAAGAGAAGAGGACTAAATTAGATCCTTCAGGAAAGAAGGGTATATTTGTGGGATACTCTGAAAGCTCGAAGGCTTATAGAATATATTTCCCAGGATACAAGAATATTGACATCAACAGGGATGTAACATTTGATGAATATACAACTTACAACAAATCCAGAAAGAGACCTGTTGAAGAACCTAAAGAATTATAAGCACCCAGAATTCATGATACAACCATGAATGAAGAAACTCAAGAAGAAGATCGAGAATTTGAAGAACCACAAAGACCTGTAGATCCACCTCTGGAGAAGAATCCTCATAAGAGGAAACCTGCTTGGGTACGAGAACTTATCCAAGGTGTGTAAAGATATGGGGCTCCATAAGAGAATCACAGAGAAAGAAAGAGGACCAGATCTTGTTCTGGGTATGTAGCTTTACTATGTGATTTCATTGATAAAGAACCTTCCAGTTACGAAGAAGTGGCAGAACGGAAAGAATGGAAGGAGGCTATGATCGAAGAGAACCAATCGATCATGAAGAATGATGTTTGGGATGTTGTCCCAAGACCAGACGGGAAGTCAGTTGTAACTTCCAAATGGATCTACAAGATCAAACATGCTGCAGACAGTAGGATTGAAAAATATAAGGAAATATTTGTAGCTCGGGGTTTCTCTCAGAAGGAAGGAATAGACTATGAAGAAACCTTTGCACCTGTAGCCAAATACACTTCCATCAGATCAGTACTTTCTCTAGCTGCAGTGATGAAATGGAAGATACACCAAATCGATGTCAAGACTGCTTTCTTGAATGGTGTAGTTGAAGAGGAAGTGTATGTAGAAAAGCCACTCGGTTTTGAGACATGTGATAGGGAGTCTCATGTGTGCAGATTGAAGAAATCCATGTACGGTTTGAAACAAGCACCCAAGACATGGTACGGTAGAATTGATAGCTTTCTATCCAGTTTATGCTTTACCAAGAGTAAAGCAGATTCCAACCTTTACTACAATGTTGAAGATGGAAACCCAGTGATGCTTCTACTATATGTAGATGATCTATTTGTGATAGGTATGGACAGGTTGATTACTAATACGAAGAGAAAGCTTGCTTCTGAGTTCGAGATGAAGGACTTGGGTATGATGCATTATTTTCTAGGTATGGAGGTGTGGCAGAGTGTGGATGGAATCTTCCTTGGACAAGGGAAGTATGTAGTAGAGATCCTGAAGATTTTTGGGATGATGGACTGCAAGACTATGGCCACACCTATGGCATCGAACCTGAAGCGATTGAGTGGTGCTTCATCAAAGTCGGTTAATGCTATGATGTATCATCAGATGATTGGGTCTTTGATGTACCTGATGAACATGAGACCAGACATTTGCTTTGCTGTAAACACCTTGAGCCAGTTCTTGACAGATCCGAGAAATGTTCACTTGATTGCTGCAAAGCATATTCTGAGGTACCTAAGGGGTATAGTTAATTATGGGCTCAAGTACGATGTGAATCAGAAGATTAACCTGGAGGGTTATGTTGATTCATATTGGGTAGGCAGTGCCATCGATAGGAAGAGAAATTCAAGGTGTTGCTTCAATATGGGATCAGGTGTGATCTCTTTGTTTAGCAGGAAGCAATCCTGTGTGGCATTGAGTACAGTTGAAGCAGAGTATGTCGCAGCTTGTTCAGCTAGTTGTGAGGCAGTATGGCTACGGAAGCTACTATCTGATTTATTTGATCTCCAAATGGATGCTACTTGTATACATTGTGACAACCAGAGTTGCGTGAATTTGTCAAAGAATCCAGTGTTCCATGACAAGTCGAAGCACATTGAGATCAAGTATCACTATATCAGGGATATGGTACAGAGAGGAGCAGTGATGCTCCAGTGTGTTACGATGGAGGAACAGATAGCTGATGTGTTGAAAAAGCCATTGGCCAGAGTGAAGTTCGAGTACTTCAGGGAGAAGCTTGGTGTTCTCCATATCGAGTTTTCCTCCAAGGGAAAGTGATGAGTCCCAAATCCATTCTGACAAGAAGGTTAGATGTAAGGGCTGAGCCATTCTGTCATGGCGAGAGGATTTAGTTCCTTCCATGTTAGATATGAGTCTTGAGATCCAAATCCATTCTAACTAGCAAGTCAGATGTAAGGGTTGAGCCATTCTGTCATGGTGAGAGGATTCAGTTCCTTCCATGTCAGATATGAGTGCTGAGATTCATAGCCATTCTGACGAGCAGGTCAGATATAAGGGCTGATCCATTCTGTCATGGTGAGAGGATTCAGTTCCTTCCATGTCAGATATAAGTGCTGGCCATTCTGTCGAGTAGGATAGATGTAAGGGAAACTGCCACTCTCCGGGAGAGTGGAGGCACCTGGTCCGTTACCAGGTAGCTCAGTCTGGGACTAGGGGGCTTTCTGATGAGGGTGGAGGATTTGGTTCCTTCTAGGCCAGATGTGAGTGCAGGCCATTCTAGAAAGGGTGTAGGACTTGTTTCCTACCAGGTCAGATATAAGGGCAACTGCCATTCTCCGGGAGAATGGAGGCACCTGGTCTGTTACCAGGTAGCTTAGTCTGGGACTGGGGGATTTTCTGGCGAGGGTGGAGGATTTAATTCCTCCAGGTCAGATGTGAGTGCAAGCCTTTCTGTGAAGGGTGGAGGACTTGTTTCTTTCCAGGTCAGATATAAGTGTTGAATCCTTTTCACAGATGATAGTGATGTCCTGTCATGCTGGTGAATGTGAGTGTTGGACCTTTCTAATCTTATTATAGGTTTCTACATGATCGGATGTGAGTGTTGGGAATTCCTTTCTGACGAGTAGGTCATATGTAAGTGTTGGGCGAACACCTACATGATGGCTAGGCCTACAACTAGCATGAAAGAAGGCTGGCTCTGTAGAACTTCCTATGATGAGATAGCACACATGATGATGACCAGATGAGATCCAGATCGAGCTATGATCCAGATCCAGTTATGATGACTCCGAGAGATCCAGATCGAGTGATGATCCAGATCCAGCAGTAATGATCTAGATCGAGTGATGATCCAGATCAAACAGTAATGATCCAAATCGAGTGATGATACAGATCTAGTTCAACGATGATGATCCAGATCGAGAGATGATCCAGATCCAGTGATGATATCCCATGATGATCCAGGAGTCGAGAGATGATCCAGATCCATTGATGATGATACAGATCAAGAGATGATCCATATTCAAAGAATGAAGATGACTTGAAGACTCAGAAGACTCAAGATGCAGATGAAGAGATGATCCAGTTGACAGAGAAGAAGACCAGTGCTAAAAATTGTGTCAAAAGAATACCTTCCTAGTTAATAGGGAGTGTTGATGTATTTGTAACTTCGGAATGTATTCATCTATGTATCTTATGTATTGTAACCTGATGTTTATTATGGGATGTATCTATTATGTAATTGAGTCATGTTGTCATGCCCCGATGTTCTGATCGGGAGAATCAATAATGTAAACAAGTCATGTCAAGTCATAGTGGGTAACCCTCCGATTGTCTAAGGGTTAAAGTCCCCGCAGTTCTGGGGCACTAGGTTTATTAGACTCTTTAATTAGAGGTCATCCCTAGTACTGTTTTAGTCATGTCGGGATTAGTATAAATAGAGACTTGGACTCTCTATTTAGCACACATCACTCACACACTCAAGTGTAGCGCATAGTTGAGGAAGGAGAAGACACTGGGGCTAGACAAGAAGAATATTACTGTTGTCGGGAGTGCATCTTACTGTTTTGGGGTTTTACATCTTGTGTTGATTCTATCTCTGAGGAAGTTGCGGGGTTTTCTCAATTTATGGTTTCCCTGATGAAAAACACTATGTTCATTGTCTCTTGTGTTTGATTCTTGTACTTGTTGTTCTCTTAGTAAAGATCCTAACATAATGTTCGCTTGAATGTTGAAAAACTAATGTTTTGAAATATCCATGCATGCCTTTCGTACATTTGGAAACTGGTAGTAATAATAATCTTCTTTATTGTGATCTTGTTAACTGATAAAATACATTCAGATCCCTATGTATCATATGCATCTATCACATAATATTCTTGAAATCCATAGGATGTAGTACTATTATGCTATAACATGCCTCTTGGTTATACATGATGAATAACATGATTCCTTGGTTTTGGATTTACATATCTGGTGAAAGCTTATTGTGTTGACTATTCAGTTAAAGTTCTAGCAAATTTTATGGGATTGGTTGGTCCTAGATGTCTATGATACCATTATGTTTGATGAATAAACACAAAGTTTTCATAGATGGTTGAGATGCATGCTTTAGTTCCTAATGTTTCAACTTACAACATTTTCTTCCCTATGGTGGATGGGTATTTGTTAGCTAAATGGTAAAATTCAACTATTTTATCTCTTTGCTCACAATACTTAGTAATTTTATTATTCCTAGGAATATAAAGTTGCATGCAAAATGATTGAAATTTACTTATCAGGTAGTTGAGGCTTAACTAGAGGAGATTGAGGTCTCTGTCTCCCATGTGATTAGAGATTCAATTTAGTTTTTTTTTCATGCTGCATCTACCATCGTTGTTGTATAAACATACCAAATTTTTAGATTGTAACTGAAATTGAGTGTTCTGGTTAGTTAATTCCTTTCTTTTGGAATTAGATAGAATCTACTTCATATTATGTATAATTGCACTTATAGTTGTAATTTGTCTAAAAATTATATTCATTGTAGCTGTTAATGAACAATTGTATGGTTCTCTGAAATACAATTTTTTTTCTTAATGTAGGATCCTAAAAGAAAGGTTCATAAACTAGTTAAAGACAGTCTTAGGTTGGAAGTTGAAAAACATCAAGCCAATCATCTTGACATAGACACTCTTTCTGAAACTGGTAGCCTAAAAAATGATTCAAATGGTGTTGGTGAAATACTTGGAGATACCGGCATGTTGAAAAACATTGGAGATAGTACTTGTAGACCATCTAATGGTTGTCCAAAATGGAATCTCCATGAAGCAACAGAAGTTGGTGGTAGCCGTTCAAATATCATTCAAGGAATGATGCTGCAAAATGGAAATGATGATGTGATTATCTCTTACATTCCATTAATTAAGACCATGGAATACTTATATATTTAATTCACTATTTACATGTGATTTTGAACACGGTAAAAATAAAAATTTAGTTGCTAGACATGGATTAGAGGGGGTTGGTATGGATATTTGTTGGATTTACAATGATTTATTGATTGGTGTGTGAAAAACAAAGGTGTAAAATGAAAATAGCATGCTCTCTTTCAGGACTTGACAAAATACTTTAGATGTTCCACTTTTAGATAATTACAAAAAAAAATTCCTTAAAATTTTACATGTTCAAATATTTTGTAATTCTTTCCTGTCATTTGTAGTTCTGGGCTTTGGAGTTTTGAGAATTGACAAAGAACGAGATTTTTTCTTAGTTGCTTCATTGTTTATTGCAGAAAGCGCAATCTATTCATTAGGGTTGAGTTGGGAATTGACTATTGTTGTACTTTAGCATATATTTTATTATTTTTTGTATATAAATATTTTCTTTTTTCTTTCTAATATCTTATTTTTTACATGGGAATATGATGATAAGGTTATATATCCAAAATATAGATGCATGCCATCTCAAAAGTGGTCTCACACACAAGTTGTTGGTGGTGCTCGAACTGTTCGTTTTTCAACATTAAGCTAGCATTATGATCTTAGGATATTTTAACTAAGAGAATAACAAGCAAAGCAATAAAACATAAGCACATCACAAGAGACAAGAGACACAAAGAGTTTTTCTTGGGGAAACCATAAAGGAGAAAACCCCCGCAACTTCCTCAGATATAGAATCAGCACCAAAACAGTAAAAGCCCCAAAATAGTAAGTGATCTCCCAACAGCAGTAGTCTTCTTCTTGTCTAGCCCCTGTGTATTTCCTTCCTCACTAATGCACTACACTTGAGTGAGTGAATGATGTGTGTGTTAAATAGAGAGGCTCACTCTCTATTTATATTCTTTCGTTCACTTGAAGTGCACTCAATCATGTTGGCCTCACTTAACAATTACTTACTAGAGCCGACATCTCTATGAGTGTCTAATAACCCTAGTGCCCCGAAACTGTGGGGACTTTAACAATGACTTGACATGACCTATTTACATTATTGATCCTCCCGATCAGAACATCGAGGTATGACAACATGACTCAAATACATAATAGATACATCCCGGAATAAACATCGGGTTACAATACATACGATACATAGATGAATACATTCCGAAGTTACAAATACATCAACACTCCCTCTTAACTAGGAAGGTATTCTTTCGACACAATTTTCAGCACTGGTCTTCTTCTCTGTATCAGCTGGATCATCTCGTCTTCAAGTCATCTTCATCTTCAAGTCATCTTCATCTTCATCTTCATCTTCAAGTCATCTTCATCATCGGATCTGGATCATCTCTTGATCTAGATCATCATGGGACATCATCACTAGATCTGGATCATCACTCGATCTGGATCATCACTGGCTATCATCACTGGATCTGGATCATCACTCGATCTGGATCATCATGGGACATCATCACTAGATCTAGATCATCACTCGATCTAGATCATCACTAGCTATCATCACTGGATCTAGATCATCACTCGATCGGGATCATCACTACTAGATCATCATGACTGGATCTGGATCATCACTCGATCTGGATCATCACTGGTGCTATCTCATGATTCTTCTCGTCACAAGAAGTTCTACAGAGCCAGCCCTTTTTCATGCTAGTTGTAGGCCTAGCCATCATGTAGGTCTTCGCCCAGCACTTACATCTGACCTACTCATCAGAAAGGCACACCTAGCACTCACATCTGATCATGTAGGAACCAATCCTATAATCATATCAGAAAGGCCCAGCACTCACATTTACCAGCATGATAGGACACACCTACTATCATCTGTGAAACAGCTCAGCACTTATAACCACCATCATGATAGGACACACCTACTATCATCTGTGGAAAGGCACAGCACTCACATCCACCAGCATGGTAGGACACACCTACTACCATCTGTGGAAAGGCACAGCACTCACATCCACCAGCATGGTAGGACACACCTACTACCATCTGTGGAAAGGCTCAGCACTTACAATCACCAACATGGTACGACACACCTACTACCATCTGTGAAAAGGAACTGCACTTACAGTCACCAGCATGATAGGACCCACCTACTATCATCTGTGAAAAGGCACAATACTCACATCCACCAGCATGGTAGGACACACCTACTACCATCTGTGGAAAGGCTCTGCACTTACATCCATCTAGGCGGGAACACATCCTGCTCACAATGATGGAAGGGCATGCACTCATATCTGATCATGATGGAACACATCCCAGCAATCATATCAGAATGGGCCCCAGTCCTCGATTGAGCTACCTGGTAACTGACCAGGTGCCTCCATTTTCCTAGAGAATGACAGTTGTCCTTACATCCGACTTGCTCATCGGAATGGCCAACACTCACATCTGACATGGAAGTAACTTAATCCTTTAGCCATGAAAGAATGGTTCAGCCCTTACATCTGATCAAGTGGGAACAAATCCCTCTATCACATCAGAATGGCTACTCAGTTCTATACTGAGTGTTCCTGGTAACTAACCAGGTGCCTCCATTCCTAGAATGGCAATTTCCCTTACATCTATCCTACTTGACAGAATTTCCAGCACTCATATATGACATGGAAGGGAGCAACCCTATCACCATGACAGAATGACTCAGCCCTTACATCTGACCATGGAAGGAACCAATCCTCTCACCATGTCAAAATGGCTATGGGTCTCATCACTTTCTCTTGGAGGGAACCTCGATCTGGAGAACACCAAGCTTCACCCTAAAGTACTCGAACTTCAGCCTAGCCAATGGCTTCGTCAATACATCAGCTATATGTTCCTCCATCGCAATATACTGGAGCTTCACTACTCCTCTCTGCACCATATCCCTGATATAGTGATACTTGATCTCGATATGCTTCGACTTGTCATGGAACACTGGAGTCTTTGAAAACTTCACAAAACTATGGTTGTCACAATGTATACAAGTAGCATCCAACTGAAGATCAAATATATCAGACAGTAGCTTCCACAGCCATACTGCCTCACAACTAGCTGAACAAGCTGCGACATACTCTGCTTCAGCTGTACTCAGTGCCACACAGGATTGCTTCCTGCTAAACCAAGAGATCACTCCTGATCCCATACTGAAGCAACATCCTGAAGTACTCTTCCTGTCGATGGCACTTTTTGCCCAATCTAAATCAACATAACCCTCTAGGTTAATCTTTTGATTCGCATCGTACTTGATCCCATAATCAATCGTACCCTTCAGGTACCTCAGAACATGCTTTGTAGCAATCAAGTGAGCACTTCTCATATCTGTCAAGTACTGGCTCAAGGTGTTCATAGCAAAGCAAATGTCTGGTCTCGTGTTCGTCAGGTAAATCAATGACCCAATCATCTGACGATAGATCATAGCATCAACTGACTCTGATGAAGGATCACTCAATAGCTTCAGGTTCGATGCCATAGGTGTGTCCATAGCTTTGCAGTCCATCATCCCAAACCTCTTCAGGATCTCTACTGCATACTTTCCTTGTCCAAGGAAGATTCCATCTGTACTCTGCCACACCTCCATACCTAGAATGTAATGCATCATCCCCAAGTCCTTCATTTCGAACTCAGCAGCAAGCTTTCTTTTTGTATCAGCAATAAACCCATCTGTACCTGTCACAAATAGATCATCTACATACAGTAGAAGCATCACTGGGTTGCCATCCTCAACCTTATAGTAAAGATTGGAATCCTCTTTACTCTTAGTAAATCCTAAAGTCATCAGTAATCTGTCCATCCTATCATACCATGTCGATCCTTAGGATATTCTGTAGTCACTCCCTCTGCAGCGGAGCATCATACTCCATGCACTGAAATATTCTGTACCGGAGTGACAAGTAGTATCCATCTAGGATCATTGAATACCAAGATCTTCTATTTTGAACTTTTTCAAAAGTTCTTCTCACATCCATCTGTGAGCTTGTCATCCTTTATCAACCTTGTAGCAAAGGTTAAGATATTCATCAAGCTCATCATGTATGTGTTATCCCATGGGTGTCTCGTACAAGACCTTCTTTCATTTGCATGCATGATTATGCATGTCATGTGACTTCACTTCCAATGGCTACAAATGTCTCTTCGTAGTCTATGCCTTCTTTTCATGAGAAGTCTCATGCTACGAATCTTGCTTTGTATCCCATGATGTTTCCATCTACTGCATGATGGAGCTACGAACTTCCCTTCATGTATTGATACTGCATCCTAGACATCATTCTTCTTGAACTGGTCTTCCATTTCTTCTTCGTTACTTCTTCATGGCTGGACAGTTCTGTATCAATGATGTCGCTGTATTCATCATATTATTCTTCATTTTGAAATGTCGTCACTTGTTCTCTGGAACAAGTCTCATTCTTCTTTTCTTGCAGGCGATTATGTATGCGTTGTTTCCTACAAGTCAAATGCATTTGTATGGTTAGAACATTTTATAAGGAATATTCATACTGGAAAATACTTATGCATAAATATATGATCATGCAACTACTTTATCCAATAAAACATTCATCCATATCTCACTGAAACTTTCTAGATGGCTTCCATCTCTACCAGGACAACATTGCGATTGTGCACTAATCCAATATGTCAGCAAAGAGGTTTCATTCTAGATAAGTAGCAATGGAGAGTTGTATAGCACCATGAGCTACTTACCCATCACATGCATATTAGTAGTATACTGTCGTTAATGCAAACATCCTATTATGCATAATACATCAACTGAATATAAACAAATGCATAACAAAACAATATCATAAAATGACAATTAAATACTCATCTTTATTTGTTTCGTGGGTATACTCCTTCTTGATTCTTCAGCTTCATCGTCTTCTTCATTCATAATAGCATTATTTCTTATCCAAATGCTAAGGTGGTGTTGCAGCTCCAACATTTTCCCAAAATTCTAAAAAAAATTTGGGGCCCTCCTTTACTTTGAATTAGTCATTTTGTTCCTTGATTTCAGCCTATTGATTTTGGGTCTATGATTTGCTGAAGCGTCTTCCAGCACTTGGGGTTGGTGTCGATCGATTGGTTTCTCCTCATTTCAATGTTTTAAATAATCCCATCTTTAATTGAGTTCCTCATCGTTTTGCACATTTTTCAAAACCTTCCTGTATCAGGAGTTAATTTGTTTGACTGTCCCGCCGTTGCGTGTGGATTTCAGATCTTGATTGTCTTTTTCCCTCCAACGTTGCGGGATTTTTCCAGGTTTAAAATTTCCTCTTCGCTCCGACCGTTGCGCGCGAGTTTTGATTCTCTATCGGGTGGTTTTTGTTTCTTTATTGGAGGGGTTTGAATTCTCCCTCGTCCGACGTTGCAGATCATGATAGGCTCTTATCCTCCGACTTCATATCGAGGACTTTCACCATCATGTTGTCCACCGTTGCGGATGTATCTTTCATCCGGACCGCCGGCGTTGCGGACCTTGGCAGGTTTCACTTTCTGTAGCGCTCCGATGTGTGCTTTGTGTGTCTCCTGGATTTCGTATCGGAGCGTTCGGCCATCACTTCCTCCTCCGTTGTGGATGGTATCATGCTCTGAGGGCCCACCGTTGCGGAGGGTTCGGATCCTTGTTCATCCGATCAAGGTACCCGTCGGCGCTCGATTGTAGTTCGCGTTCTATTTTAGCCGTGCAGGTGAGTTAGTATTGTGGACCACCCGCTGTTGCGGAGGGACTGAAGCTTTAGTCGCCCGACGCAACTTTCGTTTCGCGCCCGATTTAAATGCTCTCGCACGTGCGGCGTTTTTTATATTATATGGTGCGATGGTTTCGGTTTTGTATTCTTTGTTTATTGTTGAGCACTGTCACGGTGTGTATAGCATTGAGCTGTCGATATTTGGAGCGCGTGAAGATCTAGCTGTCGTTGTACCAGCTTCCAGGTGGCGAGAGTAGAATTCCAACCGTCATCAACTCATTTTTCTCCGGATCACTGGGTAGGTTTATTCCATTTTTTTCCCATTTGTATTTGAGCGGTTTTGATTTTCTACCATGTTTTGGGGTCCCCGGCGTTTTCCCTCGTACAGCTAGGACTCAAGTTTGTACAAGTTAGTTTTATATTAAGCTAGGTTGAGAGGGGCTGTTGACCATTTAAGCCATTTTCTCTTCGCTTTTAGTCGATGCTTCGCCCACACAGGGGTTGAAAGTTTTAGGCGCAGACGGCCGTTACGCCGTCTGCGCCAAAGCTTGCTGCGCGGCCATGATAGACGGGGGGTGGTCGGATTTTAGGTGCTGCAGTGGGGGTTTGGTAGTTTATGGTTTTCAGTGGTACATTCCCAGCCTATGGACTTTAGCTGTCCCGCTCGCACATTCTTTCACAGCCTCGACGAGGCAGAAGGTCGAACCTACAGTTGACCGGGAGGAATAGGGTTTTGAGAAGTTTTCACAGTCGAACCTAGCCGGTGTTGATTGCGCCATCCTTCGCGACACTTTTGCTTTTTGTCGCCTAAAACCCTAGTAGGGTAGAGGGGGTATGTCGCTGATAATACTGCGTTTATGGAGGATAGCGTGGGTCGTGTTTTGATACCCTGTGCAGAAATGTGGTTACATCCCACCGAGGAGGGTAAAATGTACTATCAGCTTAATGTAATTTTTCGCTGCTAGTCGCACGCGTCTCCTTTGTGATGTGTCTGCTGGGCTGTAGAACTAAAATGTTGATGGGCACAAGCTTGATGTTTTAATTCTTCTCTGTGTTTTCTAGGAAATAAAATGATAATTGAATACTGCACCTGCATATAATTTACAATGTTTTTCTTCAATGTATCGCTATCATGAGAAAGTGACAGGTCACATAATAGTGTAGGTTTAATCCTGGCATAAATATGATTGATATGATTTCTCATATAGATCGGATCATAAGATGGTGCACCCATAGTCTCAAGGCATTATAAGGTTGAACAATATATGTATTTGTTGCATTGAACATTACCATACTATGCATAAGATAATGGCACATTGCACAGTACTGCATGCTAGTTTGATTGTTCAGTATGAGAGACTTATGATTTGATTTTATGGACGGGTCACAATTATGATGCATTTGAGAAAGGATGTATTGCTACACAATGTTCACAAATTCAAACTGCTTAAATGTTATAATGTTTTTTACATTACAGGAAGAATTTACAATGTCTAAGAGGCAGAAAAGGAAGGCCCCTGCGGTCGAAGAACAGACGGCAATAGAGGTCGTCCCACAGAAGGAGTATATATATGAGGATACCCAATGTATCTCTGGTATTGAGCCTGAATACACATGGGGCGAAATATACAGACTAATTTCCCGTAGGGAAGTCCCAGACACGGGTCTTGAGGAAGAACCTATCTACGCCAACATTGAAAATTCCGCCATCATGAAGGTGCATACCAGACCAGAGTTGTTCCCTTGCTCTGATGTGATGAGATGGATTCTACCACACACAAATAGCAACACAATACTGATGGGAAATGTTGAAGGTCAGGGCTATGCTGCGTTTAGCCCTGGATATGTGGCATTGGCTTACCACCTGCCAGAGCCCCAAGTCTTCCTGTCAAAAGATTGGTTAGAGAACCTCAGGATGGATTTAGTGGAAACCCTGAGAAGAATGCTCTTACCAGGAAATCTTTATAGACACAGAGCAACTGAGGACTATGACACATCGAGCTTAAGAGCTCCTTACAGGTTTATAGCCTTGATGCTGAACCGGATCTTTGGAAGAGCCAATGGTAGACTCTTCAAATTGGAGTGGATACCTCTTATGTTTCATGTGGCCACAGAAGGGACAATCTTCAACTGGGCCAGCCTAGTATCAAGTAGTCTCTCTTCTTGTGTAGCTGCAGCCCTGGGAGGAGGAGAAGCCCGAAAAAAAAAATCTGAGTTCTACATGAGTTTCATTTTGATAGACTACATACTATGCCACCAGCCTTTCCCCGGGCTCAAATGTGTTTGGGATAGGACAAGAATGACCATATATGTATCCCATAAACTACTGGGGGCTCATCAGTACCATATCTATTACCGAGAAATCTGTGAGCATTTTATTATGCCTCTGCACATGCTTATCTTCCGAAAGGAATGTAACTGCATGTCTGAAGAGGCTATGCAGGTAATAGAGGAGTATGGTGATTATTTCTTGACGAAAAATGGGATGTATCTTAGAATGTTTGGTGGATCAAAAACACCTTATCTGCTGCCCAAGTATGCAACGGATTATATAGTCCACAAAGAGGCAGTCAGACAAGTGTTTATTGACGGAGTTGGTCACTTCTTGTTCCAGAAAAAGAAGACTGCCTATCCACCTCTACCATTTAAGCTAGGCAGCTGTAGTTTCGCCAATGTGAAGCAAGCTGCAGAATTTATAGAGGAACTAGGGAAGTTCCACTTTGGCGAGATGACTTTCAGATGAAATGACACTCATGGTAGAGTGGCTGAGCACTGCAAGAAGCACAAGGTGTTCTTCGAATACAGCCATCATTTCGATAAAGATGAATCTATTTACAGGAATGCCCCAAACATGACATTACTCGGCAGGAGATTCAAACCGAAAAACCCCACCAAGGGTGGAAAAGGATCTGAACAAGATAAAGCTGAGCAAGCTAAGGCTGAAGTGGCAGCCAAAAGGATAAGAGAGGAGGCTCAGAGGCTGGAAGCTGAGGCTGCAAAATGGATGCGAAAGGGAGAAGAAGAAAAGAGGAAAGCTGCCCAGGAAGCAGCTGAACGAGACAATGAAGCAGCCAAAGATCCAGAAGAAGCTGCTAGGAAAGCAGCCGAAGAAGCCCAGAGAAAGCTAGATGAAGAACTACGAGAGCAGGAGGTTGAACAAATAAAGTTGACGAAACAGAAATCTCCCGAAACACCATCAGGGCAGACTCAGGGAGAGGAAAATCCCGAGATGCAGATCCCTCAAGTGCCCACTACCATCGTAGCTGCTACCCCTATGCTTCAGCTAGTACCCTTTGTACAGAAAAATGGGGAAGAAATCCCTGATTTCAGCACCGTATATTATGACAGGGCTACTAAAAGGATAATGAGGAGAACAGAAAGAAAGGTAGAGGCAGAAGGAATGGCTAGCAAAATGATAACAGATAAGGTCATGATGGTAGGGACAGATGTAGATCCAAGGTTTACTATAAGGGCCGGGACTGCAGCAATACATGCTTCAGAGGATAACATAGACAGAATGATGATTGAAATAGAGTCATCCAAGAAGACCTCCTCTCAGCTTAAGGACACCCTGAGAAAAGAAAGGGAAGAAGGAAATAGACTTAAGAGAAAATATGAACATGTGCTGAGAGAAATGGAGGCCACAAAGAGTGAAATCTACGCCATCCAGGTAGAAGCACAGGCAAAGGAAGCAGCACATGAGGCTCTGGAAAGCACACAGTAGGAAATTCAAGACTTAAAGAATGAAAAGGAACGGATGAGGGAAAAGATAGAAGACCTAGAAGCACAGCAGCATATTATCTATGAGTCCAATACTGCATACATTAAAGAACTGAAAGAGCAGCTGCAGGCAGCAAAGGAACAGCAGGTCTATCTACAGCCGGTTAAAGAACACATCCTAGCCCAGAAAACTAAAGTGCTACACCTGCAAACTGCTCTAGAAAAAGAAAGATGCCAGGTCCTCCAGATTGATGGCCCACTGGAACAAGTCTTGGAAACCACTTCTTATTTTATTGACAGGTCTCAAGACATCCTCGAAGTACTGACTACAAGGATAGCCAGGGCAGAGGATGATGAGGAAGCCCCAGCTGAACTACCATCCAAGGATAAACAAGCCCTTAAACAGGACCACGATCTGATAGAATTCGCTATCAATACTGCAGAAGACTTCCAGAAAACAGTCAAGAAGACCAAGGGAGTCTGCACAGAATTTTTCAGGAGAGCCCTGGTTACCTACAACCGATGTCAGGTAGAATCCGAGCAGAGGCTATATGAGTTCCTTAATCATGATGCATTTGTAGAAATGTTGCAAAAAGGGCAGCAAGATGGAGAAGCCAGAGTACAACGAATCAAAGCTATTGATGACCAAATCCTGAAAAATGAAATAGGCCATACAGCCGTCAGTATGCAACTCTTAGAAGAGCAGGTGCGATTGAACACAGCCAGGGTAGAGGCCATTAAAAACCAGGCTGAAAATTTCGAGCTAAGCATTCAGTTCTTAGAACCAATCTCGTTTTAAGTTCTCGCTGCTGAAACAGCAACGTGGAAGAAATTCTTGGGAAAAAAAGCGGGACCCTCCTCACAAGAGGACCGGTCAACTTTGCTGTAATTTAATAGTTTGTAAAAGGATTTTTTGGGAAAAGTGAAACGTTGGGAAGACAAAAGGGTTGGGAAGCCCAAAGGTCACTTTGGGCGGCCCAACCATTTTTTGCTTTTTGTATAAAGGTAGGAAACGTAGAGAAGAGAAGGGATTTTTTCCCTAGTAAGACTGGAAAGTTATTGTAAGAAGAACTACTTCCTTTTGCAATATAAAGTTACAGTTTGCCTGTTGAAAGAAGATTGGTGGGATTTCAAATGTTTTGACATGGATAATCGAAAGATGAACTACTTTGTTTTTCAGCATTATATCCATGAATCGTGAGATCGTTCTAACTTCATGACCTATGTCTTTGTTTAATGATTTCTGATTTATTTTATGAAATCTCTACCATGAGTAATGTATGCTTGTCATAAACAATTAGCTATCTGGTTGTGTAATATTTTTCGATGTCATGTGTGTAAAAGATAATGCCAGCTATCTGTAATTGCTTTTATTACGCGTGCACATCCACATTACTCATATATGTTAATCACAAGTTGGCTCCCTGGGGATAGGATAGGTAGATAGATAGGTAGGCATTTAGATAGGTAGTCTTTTCATTTCTGCATGAGTGTTTCAGATGCATGGTGAGCCTAAGACGAGCGGTAAGAACCTGCGCATCACTTTGTGAATGCTCCTTGCATCCTTCACCACCCTGCATTTAGTTAGCAATTTGCATTTCATACTTAAGTCAAAAAATACAAATTCCGGTGGACTGGGCCGCAACCAGTAAAACCCTTGTTTGTTACTTTGACCTACGGTAGCCGGACCGTAAACCGGACGGATTCCCTATACCAAACAATCAACGGGCTAGTTGGGAACGTTGATTGGGGAGAATCCCTTACTGTTGTCGCCTACGAATTTCTAGGCCTCAACAGTTTTGGCGCTAGAAGGAGGACCGCCAGTAAAGGCTGGCCGTGGAATTGGATTTCCCGAGACTATCCTACCAGCAGATGTTTTAAAGTTTAATCTAACCCAAGTTTGCAGATTCCAGTCCTATCCTTGACGGACTGTTTTGTCCAGTGTCTTTTTCGTTTACCTTTGCTTATGGATAGCAATCAACCCAATCCTTTGCCGTCATGGAGAGCTAGGTCACCTCTGAACCTAACTCCTCCTTTGCATAACCTTTCTCAAGCCTTTGACAAGCTATTGCCCAAGTTTGACCCTGCGGACAGCATTGCTGTAGATGATCACCTTCAAAGCTTTTACCTAGCATTAGAAGGGCTAAGGGCTGGAGAATATGAAGATGTGGCGTGTAGACTTTTTCCTCATACTCTGAAAGGAGTAGCAGCATCCTGGTACTTCGGACTACCTGCAAACTCCATTCCTAATTGGGACACTTTTGAGAGGGTTTTCAGGAGTAAGTATAACGCTCAGAAGACGCATGCCTCATTGATTAAAGGTCGTGTTTCGTTAAGAAAAGAAAAGAATGAAAAGGTACATAGTTTCATTCAGAGATTTTCATTATACTTAAAAAAAAATTCTGCTGTAGACAGACCTTCAGATAAAGTCTTAATTGAGTATTATACCTCAGCCTTAGGACCTGAGCTGGCCATGTTTGCCAAGATGAAAGTCAAGCCTACGCTGGTAGAGACTTATCAAGAGGCTGAAAGGGTACAGGCTGAAAGTGAGAGTATAGAGGACTATCCTGACTCACCTGAAGAGAATACCACTATAAGAAGATGCTCACTGCTGTCTAAATCTAAAGAAGATCAAACGCATAAGTATCATGAGATGATGAGAGTGCTTCAGAAAATGTCCAATAGAATTGTAGACCTGGAAAAGGAGAGGGACATTCTGAAAACCAATAAGCCACACTATCCAAATAGGGAAGATAACAGCCAATGGAAAGTCCCACCTCCTAATTTGGCATCAATAAACATAACAGAAATAGGAGGAGATAATTTCTGTACCTTTCATCAACAACATCATTCTGAGAAGAAGTGTCCTCAATGGTTACATTCAATGACATTGGTGATGAATAAGTTGTTGGACCCAAAATTGACTAGGGACAGTGGTGAGGAAGAGAAAGAGAAACAGACCATAGTAAAACCAGACGATGATAATATGTTTTCATGGAATGGTATATCGTTGTTTAACACAGAAGAAGACGTTCTCAAGTCTCAATATACTTCTACAACCACAACAAATGAAAACCTAGCCATTGAGAACAATGCAATAATATCAAAGGTTCCAGATTTGCAAGAGGAAGTAAAGGGGCACGCTGATGTGAAGGCTAAAGATGACATACCTAAAGATATTCATAGCAAACATGAAACAGAGCCACTCATTGAATTTGCCAAGCCAGTGAAAGATGATGAAGAAAGCAAAGCTGGCAAACTGAAACAAGAGTTGCCCACAACAAACCAACCTGTGGAAGAAAAGATTGAGTTGATCAAGACTAAGAAAACCAGCGCTCCACCTTTCCTGGTGACTCTTGAAATTTTAAATCATAAGGTCCATAATTGTTTGGTAGACTCTGGATCATCCATGAATGTTATGCCCCTGGCAGTTTGCAAAAGGCTTGATGGGCCGCTAAAACCTACTATTTGGGATGTCACTCAACTTGACGAAACCAGTGTCAAAGTAGTAGGGGAAATGGAGGATGTTTTGATCCGATTAGCTGCAAATAAAAAGACATGTCATTACGTTGACATCGTAGTAGCAGACATTCCTGATGGTTATGGAATGATCCTGAATCGAGATTGGACAGCAAGATTAAATGGGTACTTTGCTTCAGACTGGTCTCACTTGTGGTTACCTTAGAAGGGAAGCCCAAACATGATTAAGATTTTGAGAGAGCCATATATGAAGCACAATGTCACTAAGCTGGGAGAAGAAAATGAATCTGCTGAGTCTGTATTGGGAAACCATCTAACTGAGTGTAAGCTGAGACATCATACTTCAAGAAAGGCTATTCCTATGATGGATGCCCAGCCTGAGCTCCTTCAACTCACTCAGGCTGAAAGAAATGATTGCAGGATCTTAGATATGGGTTCCATTTAAATAACAGCGCAATTAGATCATGGTTAAAATACGCATGTATGAAACCCAGCTCATTCCTTAGCTTTTAGTTGTAAAATTTTTGGGGGAATGGGCGTTTTTTAGATTTTTGTCTGCCGTTGTACATAAATAAATTGTTTTGTTTTCTTAATATTAGATGTTGTTTTCTTGCTTTAATGCTTTGATGGTTCTTCTTTTATTACTTGCTTTGATACTGTTTCTTTATAGCTTTGTTAGTTTTCCTTTTGATTTTGAATAAGAGGAAAACTTTTGGATGCAATGGGAATGTCAGGGTTCTGTATCGACTATGCTTTAAAGTATAGAATGTCTTCTAGTAATTGTATTCCTAACCTGCAGTGCATTCATTCGAAGTCTCACTTAATCCCTGTAAATAAATCAGAAGTGAAAAGGTCTGAAATACTATTTGGGGGCTCCATCCATTTCACATTTTAATACCCAAGGGTGTCACAGCAAAAGACCCATGGAAAGGAAGCAGAGTGAAACAGTTTATCATATACAAATGATCCCATGCCATGAATTAAGAAAAGGCTGAAAGCTCTTAAGAGTCACTACTCCTAAAAGAGAAGCAAGACATATCAGAACAAAGCTCGAGAAAGCATTAATCTCAAAGCATCAAGTACTAAATGGCCACAAGATCCTCTCCGTCCGTGAATTGAAGTATGAAATATATCATTCACACAAAAGGACACTATGGGATAGAGGATCCTGAATTAAAATTCAGTAAGAAAGGCCTACAGGAGGACTCATATCAAATAAACTAAAGTTCTAAAGGCACAAAAGTGCAAATTGGCATGGGAATGAGGAACAAAAGGGTAATACCGTTCACTATCTGTCACAATCCTGTGGTGTCCAAACTGTAACCACCATAGGGCAGGCAAAATAAACCTCATCCATTTGGCCTCAAGAGAGTTATTCAGACCTGAAACACTTCGGATGTTACCTTTTCTCGAGAAAAATGGACTTCTTCTATAAATTTTAATGCATAAGTTGGCTTTCTTAGGAATATAGACATCTAGAAGATTTCGCTTTTATTCAGACAGTCTTAAGCCGGAAGAGAGAGTTAATTCAGAGATCTGGGATTCACCAGATAGTCGCCAACTATTGCAGCTGCAACATTTTCCCAAAATTCTAAAAAAAATTTGGGGCCCTCCTTTACTTTGAATTAGTCGTTTTGTTCCTTGATTTCAGCCTATTGATTTTGGGTCTATGATTTGCTGAAGCGTCTTCCAGCACTTGGGGTTGGTGTCGATCGATTGGTTTCTCCTCATTTCAATGTTTTAAAGAATCCCATTTTTAATTGAGTTCCTCGTCATTTTGCGCATTTTTCAAAACCTTCCTGTATCGGGAGTTAATTTGTTTGATTGTCCCGCCATTGCGGGTGGATTTCAGATCTTGATTGTCTTTTTCCCTCCAACGTTCCGGCCTTTTTACGGGTTTAAACTTTCCTCTTCGCTCCGACCATTGCGCGCGAGTTTTGATTCTCTATTGCGTGGTTTTTGGTTCTTTATCGGAGGGGTTTGAATTCTCCCTCGTCCGACGTTGCGGATCATGATAGGCTCTTATCCTCCGACTTCATATCGAGGCCTTTCACCATCATGTTGTCCGTCGTTGCGGACGTATCTTTCATCCGGACCGCCGACGTTGCGGACCTTGGCAGGTTTGACTTTCTGTAGCACTCTGATGTGTGCATTGTGTGTCTCCCGGCTTTTCTATCGGAGCGTTCGGCCATCACTTCCTCCTCCGTTGCGGATGGTATCACGCTCTGAGGGCCCGCCATTGCGGAGGGTTCGGATCCTTGGTCATTCGATCAAGGTACCCGCCGGCGCTCGATTTTAGTTTGCGTTCTATTTTAGCCGTGCGGGTGAGTTAGTATTGTGGACCACCCGCCGTTGCGGAGGGACTGAAGCTCTAGTCGCCCGACGCAACTTTCGTTTCACGCCCGATTTAAATGCTCTCGCACGTGCGGCATTTTTTATATTATACGGTGCGATGGTTTGGGTTTTTTATTCTTTGTTTATTGTCGAGCACTATTGCGGTGTGTATAGCGTTGAGCTGTCGATATTTGGAGCGCGTGAAGATCTAGCTGTCGTTGTACCAGCTTCCAGGTGGCGAGATTAGAATTCCAACCGACATCAGCTTGTTTTTCGCCGGATCGCCAGGTAGGTTTATTCCATTTTTTTTTCCCATTTGCATTTGAGCGGTTTTGATTTTCTCCCATTTTTTGGGGTCCCCGGCGTTTTCCCTCGTACAGTTAGGACTCAAGTTTGTACAAGTTAGTTTTATATTAACCTAGAGTGAGAGGGGCTGTTGACCATTTAAGCCATTTGCTCTTCGCTTTTAGTCGATGCTTCACGCGCACAGGGGTTGAAAGTTTTAGGCGCAGACGGCTGTTACGCCGTCTACGCCAAAGCTTGCTGCGCGGCCATGATAGACGGGGGGTGGTCGGATTTTGGGTGCTGCAGTGGGGGTTTGGTAATTTATGGTTTTCAGTGGTGCATTCCCAGCCTGTGGACTTTAGTCGTACCGCCCACACATTCTTTCGCAGCCTTGACGAGGCAGAAGGTCGAACCTACAGTTGACCGGGAGGAATAGGGTTTTGAGAAGTTTTCACGGTCGAACCTAGCTAGTGTTGATTGCGCCATCCTTCATGACCCTTATTCTTTTTGTCGCCTAAAACCCTAGTAGGTTAGAGGGGGTATGTCGCTGATAATACTGCGTTTATGGAGGATAGCTTGGGTTGTGTTTTGATACCCTGTGCAGAAATGTGGTTACGTCCCACCGAGGAGGGTAAAATGTACTATCAGCTTAATGTAATTTTTCACTGCCAGTCACACGTGTCTCCTTTGTGATGTGTCTGCTGGGCTGTATAACTGAAATGTTGATGGGCACAAGCTTGATTTTTTAATTCTTCTCTGTGTTTGCTAGGCAATAAAATGATAATTGAATACTGCACCTGCATATAATTTACAATGTTTTTCTTCAATGTATCGCTATCATGAGAAAGTGACAGGTCACATAATAGTGTAGGTTTAATCCTGGCATAAATATGATTGATACGCTTGCTCATATAGATCGGATCATAAGATGGTGCACCCATAGTCTCAAGGCATTATAAGGTTGAACAATATATGTATTTGTTGCATTGAACATTACCATACTATGCATAAGATAATGGCACATTGCACAGTACTGCATGCTAGTTTGATTGTTCAGTATGAGAGACTTATGATTTGATTTTATGGACGGGTCACAATTATGATGCATTTGAGAAAGGATGTATTACTGCACATTGTTCACAAATTCAAACTACTTAAATCTTATAATGTTTTTTACATTGCAAGAAGAATTTACAATGTCTAAGAGGCAGAAAAGGAAGGCCCCTGCAGTCGAAGAACAGACGGCAATAGAGGTCGTCCCACAGAAGGAGTATATATATGAGGATACCCAATGTATCTCTGGTATTGAGCCTGAATACACATGGGGTGAAATATACAGATTGATTTCCCATAGGGAAGTCCCAGACACGGGTCTTGAGGAAGAACCTATCTACGCCAACATTGAAAATTCTGCCATCATGAAGGTGGCTACTAGACCAGAGCTGTTCCCTTGCTCTGATGTGATGAGATGGATTCTACCACACACAAATAGCGACAAAATTCTGATGGGAAATGTTGAAGGTCAGGGCTATACTGCGTTTAGCCCTAGATATGTGGCATTGGCTTACCACTTTCCAGAGCCCCAAGTCTTCCTATCAAACGATTAGTTAGAGAACCTCAGGATGGATTTAGTGGAAACCCTGATAAGAATGCTCTTACCAGGAAAGATTTATAGACATAGAGCAACTGAGGACTATGACACAGCGAGCTTAAGAGCTCCTTACAGGTTTATAGCCTTGATGCTGAACCGGATCTTTGGAAGAGCCAATGGTAGACTCTTCAAATTGGAGTGGATACCTCTTATGTTTCATGTGGCCACAGAAGGGACAATCTTCAACTGGGCCAACCTAGTATCAAGTAGTCTCTCTTCTTGTGTAGCTGCAGCCCTGGGAGGAGGAGAAGCCCGAAAAAAAAAATCTGAGTTCTACATGAGTTCCATTCTGATAGACTACATACTATGCCACCAGCCTTTCTCTGGGCTGAAATGTGTTTGGGATAGGACAAGAATGCCCATATATGCAGCCTATAAACTACTGGGGGCTCATCAGTACCATAGCTATTACCAAGAAATATATGAGCATTTTATTATGCCTCTGCACACGCTTATCTTCCGAAAGGAATGTAACTGCATGTCTGAAGAGGCTATGCAGATAATAGAGGATTATGGTGATTATTTCTTGGCAGAAAACGGGATGTATCTTAGAATGTTTGGTGGATCAAAAACCCCTTATATGCTGCCCAGGTATGCAACGGATTATATAGTACACAAAGAGGCAGTCAGATAAGTGTTTATTGACGGAGTTGGTCACTTCTTGTTCCAGAAAAATAAGACTGCCTATCCACCTCTACCATTTAAGCTAGGCAGCTGCAGTTTCACCAATGTGAAGCAAGCTACAGAATTTATAGAGGAACTAGGGAAGTTCCACTTTGGCGAGATGACTTTCAGACGAAATGACACTCATGGTAGAGTGGCTGAGCACTGCAAGAAGCACAAGGTATTCTTTGAATACAGCCATCATTTCGATAAAGACGAATCTGTTTACAGGAATGCCCCAAACATGACATTACTCAGCAGGAGATTCAAACCGAAAAACCCCACCAAGGGTGGAAAAGGATCTGAACAAGATAAAGCTGAGCAAGCTAAGGCTGAAGAAGCAGCCAAAAGGATAAGAGAGGAGGCTTAGAGGCTAGAAGCTGAGGCTGCAGAATGGATGCGAAAGGGAGAAGAAGAAAAGAGGAAAGCTGCCGAGGAAACAGAGGAACGAGCCAATGAAGCAGCCAGAGATCCAGAAGAAGATGCTAGGCAAGCAGCCGAAGAAGCCCAGAGAAAGCTAGATGAAGAACTGGGAGAGCAGGAGGATGAAAAAATAAAGTTGACGCAACAGCAAGCTCCCGAAACACCATCAGGGCAGACTCAGGGAGAGGAAAATCCCGAGATGTAGATCCCTCAAGTGCCCACTACCATCGTAGCTGCTAACCCTATTCTTCAGCTAGTACCCTTCGTACAGAAAAAAGGGGAAGAAGTCCCTGGTTTCAGCACCGTATATTATGACAGGGATACTAAAAGGATAATGAGGAGAACAGAAAGAAAGGTAGAGGTAGAAGGAATGGCTAGAAAAATGATAACAGATAAGGTCATGATGGTAGGGACAGATGTAGATCCAAGGTTTACTATAAGGGCCGGGACTGCAGCAATACATGCTTCAGAGGATAACATAGACAGAATGATGATTGAAATAGAGTCATCCAAGAAGACCTCCTCTCAGCTTAAGGACACCCTGAGAAAAGAAAGGGAAGAAGGCAATAGACTTAAGAGAAAATATGAACATGTGCTGAGAGAAATGGAGGCCACAAAGAGTGAAATCTACGCCATCCAGTTAGAAGCATAGGCAAAGGAAGCAACACATGAGGCTCTGGAAAGCGCACAGCAGGAAATTCAAGACTTAAAGAATGAAAAGGAATGGATGAGGGAAAAGATAGAAGACCTAGAAGCACAGCAACATATTATATATGAGTCCAATACCGCATACGTGAAAGAACTGAAAGAGCAGCTGGAGGCAGCAAAGGAACAGCAGGTCGATCTATAGCCGGTTAAAGAACACATCCTAGCCTAGAAAGCTAAAGTGCTACACCTGCAAACTGCTCTAGAAAAAGAAAGATGCCAGGTCCTCCAGATTGATGGACAACTAGAAGAAGTCTTGGAAACCACTTCTTATTTTATTGACAGGTCTCAAGACATCCTCGAAGTACTGACTACAAGGATAGCCAGGGCGGAGAATGATGAGGAAGCCCCAGCTGAACTACCATCCAAGGATAAACAAGCCCTTAAACGGGACCATGATCTGATAGAATTCACTATCAATACTGCAGAAGACTTCCAGAAAACAGTCAAGAAGACCAAGGGAGTCTGCATAGAATTCTTCAGGAGAGCCCTGGTTACCTACAACCGATGTCAGGTAGAAGCCGAGCAGAGGCTATATGAGTTCCTTGATCATGATGCATTTGTAGAAATGTTGCAAAAAGGGTAGCAAGATGAAGAAGCCAGAGTACAACGCATCAAATCTATTGATGACCAAATCCTGAAAAATGAAATAGGCCATACAGCCGTCAGTGTGCAACTCTTAGAAGAGCAAGTGCGATTGAACACAGCCAGGGTAGAGGCCATTAAAAACCAGGCTGAAAAGTTCAAGCTAAGCATTCAGTTCTTAGAACCAAGCTCGTTTGAAGGTCTCGCTGCTGAAACAGCAGCGTGGAAGAAATTCTTGGGAAAACAAGCGGGACCCTCCTCACAAGAGGACCGGTCAACTTTGCTGTAATTTAATAGTTTGTAAAAGGATTTTTTGGGAAAAGTGAAACGTTGGGAAGACAAAAGGGTTGGGAAGCCCAAAGGTCACTTTGGGCGGCCCAACCATTTTTTGCTTTTTGTATAAAGGTAGGAAATTTAGAGAAGAGAAGGGCTTTTTTCCCCAGTAAGACTGGAAAGTTATTGTAAGAAGAACTACTTCCTTTTGCAATATAAAGTTACAGTTTTCCTGTTGAAAGAAGATTGGTGGGATTTCAAATGTTTTGACATGGATAATCGAAAGATGAACTACTTTGTTTTTCAGCATTATATCCATGAATCGTGAGATCGTTCTAACTTCATGACCTATGTCTTTGTTTAATGATTTCTGATTTATTTTATGAAATCTCTACCATGAGTAATGTATGCTTGTCATAAACAATTAGCTATCTGGTTGTGTAATATTTTTCGATGTCATGTGTGTAAAAGATAATGCCAGCCATCTGTAATTGCTTTTATTACACGTGCACATCCACATTACTCATATATGTTAATCACAAGTTGGCTCCACGGGGATAGGATAGGTAGATAGATAGGTAGGCATTTAGATAGGTAGTCTTTTCATTTCTGCATGAGTGTTTCAAATGCATGGTGAGCCTAAGACGAGAGGTAAGAACCTACGCATCACTTTGTGAATGCTCCTTGCATCCTTCACCACCCTGCATTTAGTTATCAATTTGCATTTCATACTTAATTCAAAAAATACAAATTCCGGTGGACCGGACTGCAACCGGTAAAACCCTTGTTTGTTACTTTGACCTACGGTAGCCGGACCATAAACCGGACGGATTCCCTATACCAAACAATCAACGGGCTAGTTGGGAACGTTGATTGGGGAGAATCCCGAATTCCTGAATATGTTCTAGAAATCTCATGGACTATACTATCAGTGATCCAAATATCAGACTCATAATATTAACCAGTGACACGTGGAATGCCATACAACTTAATTGTTCTGAACAGTCCTGCAACAGGTCAACTTGGAAAAAGGATCATAAATCCGAAATGGTGAAACAAATTCTGATGAAACCTATGGTTTGGGATCAGGGACATGCGAATTTACCTCAGTACAAAATTTCAGACATAGAGGAGCAGTAATTTCAGAGGTATAATAGAAACAGTAACAGGCATTTCTATAGAAGAAATTGGAAAATTAGGGCTTCCTGTTCCGGGAGCTTCCCTCCACTGTTTTCAGAAAAGGAGTACATTGGATAGATCCATTTGAAGAGATCTATCTATCTATCCAATCAGATCTGAAATATTCCAATTTTTGAAAATTAGGGTTTCTGTGACAAACCCTAGATCAACTAGCTTTGGAACCAGGACGGACACCTCAAATCAGTAAGATCTATTCTTTTGCTCTTTCCATTTGAGGTTCTCATTTAAAAGTGATCTATCACATCAACTTGATGATAATCTTGGTGAAGTTGACAATTTCCAAGCATGGAAGTATATGATCTCTCTGAAGAAAATGAATGGGACACCTACATGAGTAGAGAGGTTCCAGTTCCAGAGGGAGATAAGGCTAGAAGTCTTACACAAGAAGAACTTGGTCAAGGCCAAGAAGATCATTGTTGATTCAGTCACGAATAAACTTGTACTACAAGTGTCTTCCCTAAATAAACTGAAGATGTTTTGACCAAGCTATTTAAAGGGAAGAACATACATCAGAGGATAACCTTAAGAAACCAGTTGAAGAATGTGAAGATCCAGAATGCAGAGACCATGCAGTCATAAGAGTCTCTCAAATCAAGAACAACTTGAAGCGATAAAAGAAGAAGTGAAGAATGCAGAAGTGGTGATGGCCACCTTGAATGGCCTCCCAGGATCATGGGATTTATTCATTCGAGGAATGTGTGCCAGAAGGAAGTGATTACTTTGAGCAGAGTCTGGGAAGAAGAAGAAGCTCGACCCATAAGAAGAGAAGAGAAGATGGAAGCAAATGAAGATCAAGCAATCAGGAATATGAAGAACTCAACTCTTGAAGAACTTCTTATCCACCTGTTGAGGCCTGGAAATTCGTAGGCGACAACAGTAATTTGGACCTCTGTAGCCCAATATATTGCAATTCTCTCCAGGTGTCCTATTTAGGAATGAATTCTGGAAGAGGCTAGAACCCTAACTTGGAAGGATCATATCTCCCAGAGTATAGCGACTCTGAGGTGGAGTTTTGGACACAATCGTCATAATGATTTTATATTTGTCCCTTGCAATTTTCATCTTCTGATACTTCTCCAACCTCGGAATATAGCGAATGTACCAAAACTTAGCAGTTTTAGTATTTAGGGTTTTTCCTAGCTCGGGGTCAAACTAGGGTTTGACTTTCCCGGAGTTTCACCCAACCAAATTTCTTGATCCAGGTCTCTAAAATTCGGTTTTTATGAGGAGAAAAATCCTATGCTCATCTCACTTAAAAATTCCTCTTCTGTAGAAAGCCCTAATTTTCGCATCGAAAACTGAAAATGCACGGAATCGAATTCCGCTTCGATAGAAAGATGCGCCCTTCAATGGAGAGTCAGCCTAGCATACTTTTGCTGATGGATTGGGGAGAGAGACCCAAAAATTAAGAAGCCCTATCTTCTGCAGCTGCACAATGTCTTCTTCTTAGGTTAGCTCTGATACCATGTTAGTTTTTCAACATTAAGCTAGCATTATGATCTTAGGATCTTTTAACTGAGAGAATAACAAGCACAGCAATAAAACATAAGCACATCACAAGAGACAAGAGACACAAAGAGTTTTTATCAAGGAAACCATAAAGGAGAAAACCCTGCAACTTCCTCAGAGATAGAATCAGCACCAAAACAGTAAAAGCCCCAAAACAATAAGTGATCTCCCAACAGCAGTAGTCTTCTTCTTGTCTAGCCCCAGTGTATTTCCTTCCTCACTAATGCGCTACACTTGAGTGAGTGAATGATGTGTGTGTTAAATAGAGAGGCTCACTCTCTATTTATATTCTTTCGTTCACTTGAAGTGCACTCAATCATGTCGGCCTCACTTAACAATTACTTACTAGATCCGACATCTCTATGAGTGTCTAATAACCCTAGTGCCCCGAAACTGTGGGACTTTAACAATGAATTGACATGACTTATTTACATTATTGATCCTCCCGATTGGAACATCGGGGTATGACAACATGACTCAAATACATAATAGATACATCCTGGAATAAACATCGGGTTACAATACATAAGATACATAGATGAATACATTCTGAAGTTAGAAATACATCAACACAAACATCATACTACCATGATGAGATTAATCTTTTCCTTCCAGCTATTTTTACTACCTAACATAATCTCCTCTTTACATTTATCATGTTGATCTTCTAACAAAGCTTGAAGCACCAAAGCCAGTGAGTTCTTACCTCATAATGTAGTGTTATAATAGTGATGTTGAACGGATGCATCACATATTTAATTGATTTAAGACAAATATGTGTTGATAAAATATGGTTTATATGAAAACCATGGTTAATATGATATTGAAAATATAGATTGAATAACATGTTATATGAAAAAACAATTTTAGGAAAAAAATTATTCGAAGCGAATAATATATGTGATATCATATTTTTCTTCACTTTATATATAATCATTGGAATGTCTATTTTTCCTTGCATGTATGTCTTCTTCTATTGTGACATGAAAATTTATGGTGTACATGTGTGTATGCATGGTTGTAGATACACTTGGTGTGTTTGGTTATTATCTATTGAGGAGATGATGTTTATATTCATGGTGGAAAAAATCATGGGAATACATAAATTATCACACTAATATTTGCAATACAACAGAGAATATGCATTGTGTAATGAAATTAAACTAATGCTTTAAATTGATTATTTCTTGTTATTTGCAGAAAAATGGTGAATATGACTACTTAGATGATGATCTGGATTATGTTGTTACTGATAATGATGCAAATGGATTGGATGAAAATGATGATGGATATGATGTTGGGATAGATGATGAGGATGACGACGATGAGGATGATGATGATGATGATGGTAGCCATTAATGCTAGTATTGAGATTGTGGATGTTTTTTATTTTCTCCATGTTACTAGACACATTGTAATTTTGTGATTATCCAAGTTCATATTATATTTTGGGTCATTTTGATTTGTATGATGGATTCTTGTTAACATATAAAGTTTGATTACTGTTGATCATTTTGAATTTTCTAGATATGGATATAAAAAATATATATTGTGATCTTGGTATTTTCACTATATATATTGTTCACTTGTTCTTTTAACCTTAATATGATTATCTATATGATAGGTTACTGATGCAATGATGTTTTATAATTTCACTTTTTTTATGAAAGATAATGTTGATGTTATTATTATTATAGTTCAAATTTATATATTGGAAGTGGTTGATGATTTTTTCATGGAAAATTAATATATATGATGATATTACTACGTTGGATAAATGTTTTTTGTTTCTGTTAAATTTGTTCATAAATGCTATACAATTAACTTCAATAATTGTATCTACAATTAATTTGAATGTTTCATTATGTTATTTCAGAATTATGAAATAAATGATATATGAGAGCTACTGAAATTAATGAATAATTAAAATAATTTGATATAATAGATATATCAGCACACAATTGGATATGGTCGTAGGTGTCAAATAGAAAGTCTAATGTGATGCTACTAAGGAAGCAAAACCAATAGCTAAAATGAAAGCCCACTATGTCCTAGATCTAGAAGCAACATTGCATGAAAAACTTAGCGCTAAGTTGGAAGTCAATTTTGATGTTATTTTGGACATTGAAGTAGAAGCCAAACTATATGCTAAACTAGTGGCCAACAAAGGAGCAAAATTGGATGCTACATGAGAAGCAAAATGAGACGTTCATCGGGAAGCAAAATAAGAAGAAATCCAAGGAGTTAAATGAGAAGAAAACTGCGATGCTAGTGTGGGAGTAAAAATGGACGTAGTAGCAAAACATGGTGCTAATGTGGGTGCAAATAGAGATGTGAAACTAGGAATTAAAAATGATGCAACATAGTGCTAATGATGAAGCCAACAATGGCATTGGTATGGTAGCAAAATAAGATTTTACTTTGGATGCAAAACATGGAGCTACATACGAAGCAAAATATGGTGCAACAGTACAAGAAATATTTGGCATCATTTCGGTAGCAAAACACGATGCAAAAAAGGAAGCAAAAATTGGTGCATATTTGGAAGTAAAATATGGTGCAAATGGGATCATAAAGTGGTAGCACAAATGGATGCATTATTGGATGTTAATTTGGATGCAAATATGACGTGAACATAGATGCAAACATATACACTAACATGGTGTTATTAAGGATGCAAATTTGGCGCTAATGGGGATGTCATTTAGGAAGCAAAAGCATACGCTCTCTAGGAACCAAAATATGACGTTATTTAGAAAGAAATCCTCGACGTTGTTTAGGAGACAAAGTTGGATGTTATTATGAAAGCAAAAAAATATATTTTATTTTGGATGTAATAAAGGATTCTATCTAGGAAGCAAAAACAAACGTTGCTTGAGACACTTTAATTTTAATCCATGATGCATCCGATTTAGCGTCTAGTTTGACCACTCAATCTAAAAAANTATATATATATATATATATATTATATAAATGTAAAAATAAAGTTATGAAATAAACAGGTGGAACTTTATCCCATCGCTAAACTTTGAAACCTATGTGAAGACTTTCCTACAAAACAAATTTAGCTTAGAATAACTATAATAGTTAAAAGAGAATATGTACATTGTATATACAGTTGGTTCTAGTTTATACTACAAATTGCAAATGACATGGATTCTAGAATCTTACACAAAACAATTTTCTGTCAAATTTGATAGAAAATCAAGCCAAATGAGTGTTTCTTTTTCCTGTCACTTATGTATATAAGGTTGAGATTAGCCTTACCAAGTTAATCTCGCTCACATTTGACTTGCGAGTCCCAATCAATCCCAAAAGATTTTTCTCGGGTGACCCTGTTGGGTTTTATAAAGGAGCAAAGTCGCACTTGGGAGTAGGTATTCCCACCCAAGGGAATTAGTAAGCTATCCATGGCTGCACAGTATAAAATATGGATACGAACCTTTGATATCATGTTTAAACTTAGCTAAAGCTTACCATATCGAATGTACTTGAACTTAACGGCTTTCGCATTCATACAAATTAACGTATTTGTTTACTTTGCTATTTTCAATGTGCTGGCATGGACACACTTTAGCATCAATCCAGGTGGAAAACATCACATGCTCATATCATATTTGGAAGAATTTATTTTCAATCAACTCGCAAGGCAGCCACAATTTATAGAACTCGCATGTTTGAATTCCTTTAAGAAAGAACAAAAGGTTTGTGTGAAACATGTAAAATATTAATGACAATATGAAATTTACTAAATCATATATTTAAGTAGGATTCTTAAAAACATGTCATTTAACACAACCATCCTTAAACATGGATCATGTTACTTTCATGGTTGAATAAAAGGCATCACAAGTTACTCGTGCCAAGTATTTTATAATATATTTGAACTTTATATGAAATGGAATAAATGTATGTATGTTAAGACAATGTCTTAGATATGTGATGTGTACACTTGTTTAAAAAATGTGATTTTATGGTTCTCGTTGAAGGGTGGGAAAGCATAATATTGAGATTTCCTGGTGACTATTAATTTTTTTAAAAGCCTCATTGTATTATTCATATTATCCAATAAGGTTAAGTTTATAATTTCTTCAAATATAATTAATTACATTATGTACTTGATCATCACTTCAAGACGAAGTTTCGTGTAGGGTGAATGTATATACTTCCCCATTTTTTACATTCCCATCAAAACTACCCTATTGTCTAATTTGTATTTTGCTTATTATCGATGGAACCTAGCTAGAATGATAACATTGTATTACATAGACATATGGATCTACTATTTCATGGAAGTTATATATATGTGTGTGTGTTTTTATGTTAATATTGCTAAATTATGGTTATTCATTGATTTTATCTTTAGCATGCAGATTTAAATGAGATATTTTGGTACATGGCTATCAAATTTAAGTTAAATGTTGAATAATGGATGCTTGATACCAAGTGCATGGTACATATAAAAAAAATTTACATTGTTTGTTGGTTAGTAATGAAGTATGCATATGTCAATGATTACATGAAATTTCATGATCTTGTGTTAGGAGATTAATTGATAGGTTACATTATTTAAGTGATAGATGGATACTATGGTATAAGAATAACATAGGTGACATGGACTTTGAAAGAAAAATGATATGCAAGTGAAGCATTATTATTTAGAATTATTATTGGTTCAATACTATGATGTGTGGGAAAGTGCATGTTTTACAAGAATTACATGTGGCAAAACTACTCATTCAATGACGTGAAATCCACAAACAATAGCAACGAACCAATAGGGTGTTGACCCTAGTTCTATCAGGGTGTTGGAGGCATTTCCCATTGTTTATCCTCTGAAACCTAGAGCTGTGGAATTGTTGTGTTAAGGCATGCTCTCGAAGGTGTGTGATGATGAGAAGCTTGGTCGATGTAATCAAAACTTCCACTTATGGGTTCTATATGGGGTTAGATCAATATAATTAATGCTCTAAGATACTTTGACAAAGGAAGGGTAGGATGTGAAATATAGTTGTGATTTAGAAGAGATGAAGCAGACAATTAAGGATGTTGAGGAAATTATTCGTCACAACTTCATTTTTTAGGCATGATAAAAAACTTTCTTTACCCATGTGGGATAAACTTAGTGTATTGTGAGGTTTGCATTAAACTATTGTGAACTGAATAGTCGTAATGATAGCTTGTGATTAATCATGCTTATTAATTATGTTTATTAGTTATTAATTGTCCATGATTGGGTTGTGGCTAATCATGTTTACTAATTATGTTTATAATGTTTGATTTTATTAGTTACACTTATACAAATTTTAATTGTCAATGACTAGATTGTGGCTAATCGTATTTACTAATTATGCTTATTAATCTTTGATTTTATTAATTAGGCTTACAAATTAGTAATTGTTAATAGTTGGATTGTTTTGTGTGTGTCCTTGTAACACCCCGATTTTGACCCCGTTTGCATTAAAAATGTATATGATGTATATATTGTAATTAATCATGGTGTGGAGCTAAAGGCAAAAGCCTCGCCATCGATTTAGCATTTTATGTTTCGGTGATTAAAATCGATGCCGATGGTATTTCGTGCTAGCTAGGCACATTATAATTTTGGACATCATGTAAATATGCAATTTAATTAAAATACCCACAACCAGCTATGTCAATGCAACATTAAAGAGATGGGGGCATCATTTCCTAAGGATAAGTGGGGGGGGTATTCAAACCTTTGAGCCAATGGGGAAAATCTAAATGTCAAAGGGAAAACCCATCAAGATGTCAACTATATTTCTTGTCTTATTCACCCAATCATTTATTACTGCAAGCAATTGGTTGAGGAATTTATTTCCTTGGGATGGAAAAGGTATCAAGGTCAAAATTCGAATTGGGCAAAGCACCCATTTTTGGAAAAATGTGTTTTGGATTAATGGGTAAGGAAGAACCCAAAATTGTATTACTCACCCATTATGCATTCACGTCCTCTCTTCCTCATGCATTTTTGGGAGCTTTGAGACGTTTTTCCTCATCCATCCTCCATTCATGTTGGGATTTCATGAAACTGAAGCTTCCATTGTTTTATCCTTCACGTGCTCAACTATTTTCCTCATTTTCTATGCCTAGGAAATCCATTTTTGGGTTGCCGAGTGAATGACCAGTGGGGATACACGATTTTGGGGTTTATAGTAGTCATTTTTGCTTGTGCAATTCCCATAATCATTGTTGAATTCGAATTCCTTGCCTAGGGGTCGATTTCCCCATTTTACCAATCCATTTTTGGATGCAAAACGTGTTTTCCTCAAACCTAGAATTTGCATCTTACAGTTAGTGCATCATGTGTTTTGGTATGAAGTGGTTGGAATGGAAGAAGGAAGAATTAGCTTGATAAATCTAGTGTAGAAAGGAACCACATAGACAGATCAAGAGGGGTTGATTATTTCTTCTTGCACATCCTGAGGAGCACTGAAAGGGGAAGGCATAGCCTGAGGGACTGTGTGTCAGAGAAGGGGATGTTTCCTTGTGTTGGGTGTGTAGGTGTTGGGAAATACAAGCCAAATCTTGTGTAGGTGTCCATATATCTATGGTTGATCTCACTACCTCATCAATTCAACCTTCCACCTCCTTAGCAGCCTAATAAACCCAAATGTAGTTTTGGCTCGGATAAATTGTGATATGTCTTTGGCTATGTGTGATTTTGTTGTAGTTCCCTTATTCCTTGTGGGAATAATGCCCATCTTGGGGGTGGCAGTGATGCTAAGAGATTGATGAGCACACTAGCCTATGGTTGGGTGGAAATTTGCAGCGACATAGCTAGTTGCAAGACAAGCTTCTTTTAAATATAAGTATCTCTTTTGTTTAATCTCTGCAACTACATTTGTTTAATGAATTATGAACATGATGAATGTTGTCCTGAATGAAATGTATTTTCTTCCGTTGTAGATTGCATTATGCATCTATAAATGTTTTATGTTCAATGCATTTTTATTTTTTATGTTCATGGGGCTTAGATCCCCACTTAAATGATAGCACCAGCCCGAAGGTCACGTCCTCTCAGACGAGAGGACGTGACAGTGTGGTATCAGAGCATTGTTGCATCATTGGGCCTCAATGGGTGAATAAGAGCAATTAATAGATGTTAGAATCACCATTTCTGGTCAGCAGGAAAAGAAGAAGATAGGGAAAAATTTCACTAATTGTTGGAAGTTTCCTATGTCAGCTCAATTGGCTGAGTTTCATCGATAAAGTGTCGGTTGAACTGGCTAAGTTGAGCCGATGTAGGAGAAAAGAAATATTTTCATGAATTTTTCTAAGTAACAAAAATTTTCCATGTCGAGAAGACTCAGTGAGTTTCGTCGATATGTCAGTTGAATTAGCTGAGTCAAGCCGATGAAGATCACAGCAATGCATACCATTTTGAAGTGTTGTGTTAAGTCGATGGCGTCAGCATGAAAGGTTGAGTTAAGCCGACGAGAAGAAGAAGAAAAGAAAATTTCTCAAAATATTTGTAAGTGTTTGAAAAATCGGCAAACATCGATGAGTTTGTTGATATGTCGGCTGATTTTAGTAAGTTTCACCGACACACATCAGGAGAACTTGATGAGTTTAGACGATGACAGGAAAAAAGGAAGAAATTTTTTTTGGAATTTTTCTATGTATGGACTGTGTCAGAAAAACTTGGGGAGTTTTTTTGATGCACGTCGGAATAGATCAATGAGTTCCATCGATATGTGTAAGGAGAAATCAATGAGTATCGCTGATACGTGTCGGATGGAAAAGTGGAGTTTCTCCAATGCTGAGGAAAGAAAGAATTTTTTTTCAAAATTTTTGTTAGTGCTAAAATTTCCCCCCTCTGCAAGAAAAGATGAGTTCTTCCAATATATCGAAAGGAAACGACGTGTTTTTCCGATCGAAAGAACTGGATGAGTTTTGTCAATGTGTTAGAAGCAAAGTTGAATTTTGCCAACACATCAGGAAGGTTGATGAGTTTTTCTGATAGGATGAAAATAATGAGTTTGTCGATACATGTTAGGAAAACTCTGTGAGTTTGGACGACACGTCGGATGGAAAAGGTGAGTTTTTTCGATCGGAGGAAAAAATTGAGTTTCTTCAAAACAGAGAATTTAATCTAGTTTTTCAGTGGGAAGCCACAAGGGGAAAGCCCCCCTTGACCCCCATCGTCCCCCTGAGATAGTTGTTGTTTGTGAAAAGAAAAGTCTGTGTATGAATTTTCCATATGAAAGCAAGTAATTTATAAGTTTCTGAGAGTATTATACGTTTATAATTTAACAATTTTGTTATTAACACAGTTTGCAAAATCATAGTCACCTTCAAAGGAAGCATTCTAGATAGAGCAGTTCAGTAAAGTTGGGTTTTGGCTAAGCCATGAGAACGTATGACATGTATGATGATGCAAAAAACCCGAATGAGTATGAGGAAGATGTTATGGGGGAAAACATCTGTGTTGGAAATCCTAAGACATAATCCAATTCGAGAATATTCCAAGATACTCCCCCAGTTTTTGCAGCCAACATGAGAATCCTAAGGGTGGAGATGCAAAGTTATAGGGAAGATAATGAAAGATTGGGCAAGGCTCAAGAGGAGTAGAATCATTTGAATGCATCCATGTTGCAAATTTTGACAGACATCCAAAGGAGGATGAACTAGGGGGACCGGATAGTAAGACCAGAAGGAAGTAAAAGAACTTCCAAAAGAAGAAAGAGATCTCCTAGTAAATCATCTAACTCTAAAGGATCCACTGGAAGTTCAAGTTCTTCTTCCCACAAGAATAAGAAAAATAGGCACTACCATAACTACCCAGGTGATTAATTTAAGAAGTAAAGGCCGCCTACTTTCAATGGTGAGGTAAAGAACGGTCAAGAAGCTGATTTCTTCTTGGGATGAGAACATATTTCTAGTTCCAAGCTTATTCAAGAAATATGAAGGCTAGGGTAGCCATCTTCAATTTGACTAGAAGAGCATCTATATGGTGGGAGCAATTCAGGAAAGTAAAGAAGATTAATGAAAGGAAGAATGTGTGGAAACAATTCCAGAAATATTTCAAGTAGAAGTACCTCTCTGAAAGGTACTATGATGATAATATCAAAGAGTTCCATGACCTGAGATTGGGACAACAAACCATGGAAAGGTATGCAAACAAGTTCTTGGAGTTGTTGAGGTATGTCAAGTGCATGAAAGATGAAAACATGAAAATACAGTGTTTCCTAAGTGGATTAACTCAGTCTTACAAAGACAGAATTGAGTTTTATGAACCTAGAACTTTGGAAGAAGCAATAAGGAAAGCTAAGTATTTCTATGATAAAATCAAGGGAAAACCTTACTATCATAAGACATGGAAGGACAAAAAGAATGAAAATTCTGACCAAAGGAAGAAAGGTTTCAAACCTTCTAACTTCAGGAATCAGAAGAAGCAGCCATCCCAAGCTGCAAGTAAGCCAGTTGGAGTGGTGGGAGAAAAAACAAGAGATCCACAACAAAACAGAGAGCCACTCCAACGTTGGAAATGTGGAGGACCCCACATGCACGAGTATTGTCCATTTGAGGATGGGAATACAAGGCCAGCTTACCATGTTCAGGAAGCTGAAACAGTGGTTTGGGTAGCAAGGGATGTCCCTAGGATTTATGCAGCACTAGAGGGTCATCCGAAACACCACCAATCGACTGTGGTTGAAGTTGTAGGTAAGATTGCTCAGCAATCTGTTTCTATTTTAATTGACCCTAGATCTACTCGGAGTTACATTACTCCTAGAGTAGTCGATATTTGTGGTTTTAAGAAGTTAAAGCATAGAAAATCATGGTTAGTTCAACTAGCCATTGGAACTAAGAGAAAGGTTAGTGAAGTCGTAGAGAAATGTCCATTGGTTAAGAATGGATTGGTCACAAATGTAGATCTGAATGTTCTACCACTTGGTTCTTATGACATTGTGATTGGAATGGATTGGTTAGAAGCTCATAGAGTAAAGCTTAACTGTTATTATAAGAGTTTTGAATGCATGGATGAAGAAGGGAACCCAAGGGTTGTAAGAAGCATTCCAAAGGTGATTTCTATTAGGCAGATTTCAACAATGCAGCTGAAGAAGTGTTCTAGGAAGGGTTGCAGAGTCTATGTAGCCCATGTTTTGGAGGCAACAGAGAACAATACTCCTAGGTTTGAGAACTATGTTGTATTGCAAGAATTCAGGGATATTTTCCTAATGAAGTTCCAGGTCTTCCTCCAAAAAGATACATTGATTTCACAATTGAACTTGTTCAAGGAGAATCACCAATTTCCAAGACACCCTACAGGATGAGTACACCAAAATTGCTAGAGTTGAGATGCAACGGCAAGAGTTTTTGGAGAATAAGTACACCAGGCTGAGTGTGTCTCCTTGGGGAGAACCAATTCTATTTGTGAAGAAGAAAGATGGTACATTCAAGTTATGTATTGATTACAACAGCTGGACAAGGTCACTGTGAAGAAGAAATACCTGTTTCCTAGTATTGATGACCTCTTTGATCAAATGAGAGGAGCAAAGGTACTTTCAAAGATTTACTTGAGGTTTGGTTACCATTAGGTGAGAATCAATCATGAAGACATTCATAAGACAACCTTTAGAACAAGGTACAAACATTATGAATTTTTAGTGGTACCATTTGGCCTCACAAATGCACCAACTACATTTATGTGCTTTATGAACAGTGTTTTCAGCAGGTATCTAGATAAGTTTTTTCTTGTTTTCCTTGATGGCTTTCTTATTTATATTAAGAATGAGGAAGAGTATGAAGATCATTTGAGGATGAATTTGCAATTACTTAGGGAGCATAAGTTGTATGCAAAGTTGAGCAAGCGTGACTTTTATAAAAATAGAATCTATTATTTGGGTCACATTATCTCAGAAGAGGGCATATCTATGGAACCTAAAAAGATTTAATCCATTATGAATTGGCCTACTATGAGAAGTGTAACATATGTAGTATCTTTTATGGGACTTGCAGGGTACTATAGGAGATCCATTAAATGATTCTCCAAGGTTTCACATGCCATCACTTCTTTGCAAAAGAAGGGGATGAAGTTTGAATGGACACCAAGGTGTGGGGAGGGCTTCCAACAATTGAAGAATCTTCTTACAAGTGCACCCATTCTGAAAGTTTTGGACCCAGAGAAAGATTTTGTGGTGTGTACTGATGCATGCGGTCAAGGACTTGGAGGATTTCTTATGCAAGACAACCACGTGGTATGTTATGAGTCAAGAAAGATGAAGGAGCATGAGAATAACTATGCTACTCATGATCTATAACTTGCGGCCATAGTACATGCTCTCAAGATGTGGAGGCATTTATTGATGGGAAGAATATTTGGGCTAAGGACAGACCATTATGGTATGAAGTACTTGTTTGATCATCCTACTCTAAATGCTAGGATAGCTAGATAACTGGATTTTTTATGTGAGTTTGATTTTGAAATCAAACACATAAAAGGGAGACATAATAAAGTGGCTGATGCATCAGAAGGAAAGTACATGAAATGCATGTGGCATCTCTTAGTATTTTCCAACCAGACTTGATACAACATATTGTTAATCATGCTGTTGAAGATAAACTGTATGTATATGTAAAGGAAAAATTACAGCAACAAAATCCAGAAAAGAAGTATTAGGGATATAACTTGGAAGAAGATGAACTTCTTACCTACAAGAATAGGATTTATGTCTCAAATGTAGCATATTTGAGGAGGGTTGTTATGGATGGGATCCTTTAAACTCCATATTCTAGTCACCCAGGATATCAGAGGACAATTGCTACATCCATAAAGCACAATTTTTGGCCAAGAATGAAAGGGACATGGTTGAATACATTTCAAGGTGCATGAAATGTCAACGGGTAAAGATTGAGCATCAACACCCAACTGGTTTGTTGCAGCCTTTTCCAATTTTATTACACGATTTCCGATGACTTGGAGACAACATGATTCCATCATGGTTGTGGTGGACAAGTTGACAAAGGAAACACATTTTATATTGGTTAAGTACACACATAAGACTAATGACATTGCAAAAATATTCATGAAGGATATTTTCATATTGCATGGATTACATAAGGCAATAGTCTCTGACAAAGATTCCAAGTTCACTTCCAATTTTTGGAAGGGGTTGTTTGCATATTTGGGTACCAAGTTGAGCTTCAACACTACCTACCATCCTCATACTGATGGTCAGATAGAGAGATTGAATTGGGTGCTTGAAGACATGCTTCGCATGTATGTGATGGACAAACCAACCAAGTGGGAATATTATTTACACTTGATAGAATTTGCACATAAAAATGGACAAGAAGAATCCTTGAAGATGAGTCCATATGAAACCTTGTATGGAAGAAGGTGTAGGACACCAGTGACTTGGAATAATCCAGTTAACAAGATTGTGTTCGGTCCAAAATTGCTCAAGGAAATGGAGCAAGAGGTTGCAAAGATCACACAGAATATGAAGGCATCCAAGGATAGACAAAAAATCTATGCTGATAATCATAGAGTGAACATATAATTCAATGTTTGGGATCATGTTTACATCAAAGTGAGGGAAAGGAAGAGTTCCTTGAAGCTTGGAAGTTGTGCCAAGCAGTCAGCTAGATACTATGGTCCATTTGAAGTGCTCGAAAGAATATATCCATTTGCATGTAGACTTTCATTTCTTGCTAGCAGTAGAGCTCATAATTTTTTTCATGTTTATTTTCTTAAGAAATATGTACATGATCCTAACCATGTTATAAATCAGGATGTGATTCAGGTGGAACTTGAGGGAGAGTTCCAAACTGAGCCAATGTGCATACTCAAAAGAAGGGTCACAATGCTTCAGAATCAAGCCGTTGGATAGGTGAAGGTGCAATGGGAGCACTATAGTCCTGATGAGGCTACATGGGAGTTGGAGGATGCCATACAATTAGCACATCTATTTTTGTTCAATTCTATGGGGAGTTGAGGGCGGTACCAGTGTAGCATTTTTGTTCAATTTTATAAAGCACCAAGAACATTGTTGTTGAAGGGGGATGGGAATGTAACACCCTATTTGCATTAAAAATGTATATGATGTATACATTGTAATTAATCATAATGAGGAGCTAAAGGAAAAATCCCCACCATCGATTTAGTGTTTTATGTTTTAGCGATTAAAATCGATGCCAATGGTATTTCATGCTAGCCAGGAACATTGTAATTTTGGAAATCATTTAAATATGCAATTTAATTAAAATACCCACAACTAGCTATGTCAATGCAACATTAAAGAGATGGGGGAATGATTTCCTAAGGACAAGGGGGGGGGGGGGTATTCAAACCTTTGAGCCAATGGGGAAAAGCCAAATATCAAAGGGAAAACCCATCAAGATGTCAACTATATTTGTTGTCTTATTCTCCCAATAATTTATTACTGCCATAAGTTGGTTAAGAAAGTTATTTCCTTGGGATGGGAAAGGTATGGAGGTCAAAATTCGAATTGGGAAGAGCACCCATTTTTGGAAAAACGTGTTTTGGCTTAATGGGCAAGGAAGAACCCAAAAATTATTTACTCACCCATTATGCATTCATGTTCTCTCTTCCTCATGCGTTTTTGGGAGCTCTGGGATGTTTTTCCTCATCCATCCTCCATTCACGTTGGTCTCTCACGCAGCTGAAGCTTCCTGTGTTTTATTCTTCACGTGCTCAGTTGTTTTCCTCATTTTCTATGCCCAGGAAATATGTATTTGGGTTACTGAGTGAATAGCCAGTAGGGATACACGATTTTGGGGTTTATAACAATCGTTTTTGCTTGTACAATGCCCAAAATTGTTGTTGAATTTGAATTCCTCACCCACGGGTTGATTTCCCCATTTTACCAATCTGTTTTTTGAGGCAAAATGTTTTTTCCTCAAACCCACAATTTTCATCTTGTTGTTAGTGCATCCTTTGTTTTGGTCTAAACTGGTTGGAGTGGAAGAAGGAAGAATTAGCTTGATAAACCTAGTGTAGAAAGGAACCACACAGAGAGACCAAGAGGGGTTGGTTATTCTTTCTTGCACATCCTGAAGAGCACTAAAAGGGGAAGGAATATCCTGAGGGACTTTGTAGAAGAGAAGGGGATGCTTCCTTGTGTTGGGTGTGTAGGTGTTGGGAAATCCAAGCGAGATTTTGTGTAGGTGTCCATATCTTGGTGGTTGAGCTCACTAGCTTAGCAATTCAACCTTCAACCCCCTTAGCAGCCTGAGAAACCCAAATGTAGTTTTGGCTTGGGTGCAGTGTGATATGTCTTTGGCTATGTGTGAGCCTGTTGTAGTTTCCTTATTTCTTGTGGGAATCATGCCTAGGTAGGGGGTCGCAGTGATGTTGAGAGATTGATGAGTACACTGGCTTATGGTTGCGTGGAACGTTACAACGATATAGTTGGTTGCGTGACAAGATTCTTTTAAAGATAAGTATCTCTTGTGATTAATCTCTACAACTGCATTTGTTTAATGGATTATGAACAGGATGAATGTTGTGCTAAATGAAATGTATTTTCTTCCATTGTAGATTGCATTATGCATATGTAAATGTTTTATGTTCAATGCATTTTTAATGTTCATGTTCATGGGGTTTATATCTCCACTTAAATGATAGCACCAACCCGAAGGTCATGTCCAGGGATGATTTTAAGGAACCATACTTATTTAAAAGTGTATAAATGTTGGCGAATATTACCAATTCCTAAAACGCCAAGTATAAAATGATTGGCGATATTTTTCAAAAAATATTTTAATTTCCAAGGATTTTATATCGTTTATATAATAATTTGGTGACTTTTACGGTGAAAAAAATTTACCCCATCAAAATTGGGCGAAACAGGGCTTCAAAAAATGTAAAATGGCAAATCTTTTTTGGGAGAAAAACATGGAAAAATAGCCCACTGGGCTAAAATTCGCCCTTAAAATTATCCCTGATCACGTCCTTTCGGACGGGAGGGGATGTGACAATCCTTTGGTTTTGAAAGAAAATGAAGTTGTGACATATTAGAAAATGTAAATACTATTACTTATTCCACTCGTTAGGTGAAAATTTATGGGACTTTAAATTTTTTATAAGGTAGTTATTTGATCGGATCGATTTTATGACCTTCAGAAGAGGTGTTCTTCACAAGCAAGGGGTGGTGGAGTAACTTAGTAGGCATGGAGGAACGGGGATAAGAGGTAGCAAGTGAAGGGAGAAGGATTGGTTGTTTTTGTGTAGGAGAGAACATAGAAATTCAATTGTGTTGGTTGTTATTTGTGGATTTCATGGGCACAATGGACTAGATAATTGATAATCTTTCTAGAGATAATAGCTAGAGAAAATACCTGTTTGTTTTGGGGTAAATCCCAGTTTTGACACTCTCATAGCACGAGAGCACTGCAGAAGGACAACTATATTTATGAGGTAAACCATTCGCTTCCTCTTGTTTCAATTTCTTCAGTAAATTATAAAATTGAATATATGCAAATCACATTTACTATTTCAGAGGAAAAAACATCTTTTCAAGTTCTAAGTTTACTGATGTTATAATTAAAATGTATAGATTTCAAGTTAGACAATTTATACAAAATATTATTAAATTACATATGTATGCTTAAAAGTAGTTAAATTGTTGTTAGATAGTATTTAAGTGCCCTCTCTAGTAACTCAGAAGGATCCTTAGAGTCACTTTCACACATTGAGGCTCTCCATAAATTACCATGTAAGATAGTTTTAAGATAATTACTTATAGTGATAACAAAATAGAATTTGAGATCTAGATTAATCCCTAGAGAAGTCTTTGTGCTCCAAGAAAATAATCTACCTCATTTATTTTTCAAATAAGAAATTGTTCAAAGGAAAGGTGGGTGGATGATGATATTTTTGAATTCTTAAAAAGTGGGATGAGTTGATGTTTGGTAATGTTACATTTTGATCTCATAAACTTCTTGCTAGGTTGATTTCCTTCAGAAAAAATGGACTTTTACCAAGTGTATATATATTATCTTATAATCTTCTTGCTAGGTTGATTTCCTTTAGAAAAAATGGACTTTTACCAAGTGTATATATATTATCTTATAGGGAAGGTAGATATCATTATTAAATTTATGTTTTGAAATTTTTACAAATGGCATTATACATTATTATGAAATTTTTTTAACCTATATTTGTCATTAAAACCTTTTTGAAGAATGATATTCATTGTATTTATGATATTGGTACTTAAAAATTCTTATTTAAATTATACTTGTAAAAAATAACTTTTTAATTTTAAAACATAAAAAACATGTTAAAGAGTATGGGCTTCTGTTTAATGCTATATCATTATTTTGAGTTTTTCTAAAAATATTAGATAATTACTTGTAGCAAATAAATTAAATACATTTTATTAGTTCATTTTTATTTAGTTTTAAAACATAAAAACCATGTTAAAGAGTATGGGTTTTTGTTTAATTCTATAATTACTTGTAGCAAATAAATTAAATACATTTTATTAGTTCATTTTTATTTAGTTTTAAAACATAAAAACCATGTTAAAGAGTATGGGTTTTTGTTTAATTCTATATTATTATTTTGAGCTTTTATTAAAATATTACATAATTACTTGGCAAACAAATAAAATATAGTTTATTAGTTAATCTAATCATTTTTATAAATAATTAATGTACCTAAATGTTAAATTAATATACCAAAATGCAATTCAATTAATATAATTTAAATAATTATAGATAAAGAGATTATATAAAAATAAAAATATTACATAATTATTTATTTGTATTTAATGTAGAATAGATATATAATTTTAAAAAATAATCAATATAAAAAAAGCAAGAAAAATTTAATTTACCTTGATATTAAATTCAAATAAAATATAATTACTTAATTAATATGAAACAAATAAATCAAATAATTTTTTTTGCTAATTATTCTAATCAATCTCACACATAATTAATGTGTCTAAATTCAATTCATATTATATGAGAACATTAAAAAAAAAAATGTCCAATGTATTATTAACAATTGACCACATGTGGCACTGAAACATTGACCACATACCGCGTTGAAACTTTAATGCAATATTATTAATCCATTGTATCTTAAAAAAATGGGGCACTAATTAAATGTTAAGAATTTATATATATTTTTTAAATCGAGGAATAGTCCATTAATATTTGGTACACTACATGATCCATGGTAAAGGAATGGATCATGAAAGAATTGGAGCTTGAAGATAAGGGGTGCAAAGAGTTTTTTATGGTGCATGTGCAGGTGAAGAATGTGGGACAGGCATGATACTCTCACTTTTTGATTCGCAATGAGTTGAATTGAAGAAAAATTGTGGAAGGGAAACCAACAATAGCGATGAAGGTAAGAATTAATAACATTGATTAAATTATCTCTTGAGGAAGAGGTTCAGGAAATACAGGTGTATGGTGATTCAAAATTCTGGGTTTACTATATGAATGAGAAACGAATTCTACAGAATACCTACCTTCAGGGAATAGATGCAAATATGAAATTTTTGGGAAGAACTTTCAATTCTTTCCGAATTTTCCATATATTGAGAGAACAAAATGATCAAGTTGATGTGCTATCTAAAGAGGGGTTTCTGCTATAAAATAGTACAATTATCTATACTAGAATTAAGAATGGAGAATTAAAAGTTAAAAGTACCAATTTGGAATTTAAGTGACAATTCAGAATCATGATGATCACTTGTTTTGTTATATTTGAATCTTGAGATCAACTATATTTTTTTTATTATAAAAACAGTTTTTAAATTTTTTAGGAACAAATAGAAAATAAATGTAATAAAGATAGTAATGACTAACGAAAGAGGAAATACTATAAAGAACATTTTAGTTTGAAATATTATATACAATCAACACCTTAAAAATGTGTTTCCTTTCCCATATATAAAATAAAATGCAATTTTTTTTTTTATAGGTAAAAAGATACATTAAAAATACATGACATATAGGTATGTTTCTGTATGTTTTTTTTCATGAAAGAAAATATACATTAAAAACTACATCGTATATAGGTAGGTTTAAATTTTATTCTACATTAATTTAAAGTCATGTTTCTAAAGAAAAGGACTCGTCATATTCAACCTACAATTTATCTATATTTAAATTTAAAGCCATGGATCACTACTATTCGGTATTCTCATTAGATTCTTATTGTGTTACAAGCATCTCATATTATTTTTATATAGTTACTAACAATACAACTCTAACAATAAAAACAAATATATCAAAATTTTACACAAGGTAAGAATTGTCATTGTCGACAATGGTTTTTATTGCAATGGAAAATTCAGCATCAATGTAAAGAAAGGAAATTCAAACGTCAATAATTAAATATAAATCCATACATGTCTTAATCCATACATGGTTATATAAAAGATTATAAGTTAATAATTTTTAATAAAGTCCGACCTATATATTATTATTAAATCCACGTGTGTTAGAATTAGAAGCTGGTTTTTAAGCTATATTAAATTTATAATAATTTCAAAAGTTTTGAGATAGATTATTATTAAATCCACTTGTGTTAGAATTAGAAGGCTGGTTCTTAAGTTATATTAAATTTATAATAATTTCAAAACCTTATTAAATTTATAATAATTTCAAAGGTTTTGACATAGAAGAATGTGTTGAATAAGATTATGTTTCAAAACGATGTAACACTGGGTCCAAAGGATATCTTCCCCCACGGGCATTTCATAACGATATTATTAAAAATAATAAATACCATTATTGTTTTTTCAAAATTTCTATGTTCATGATATTATTTCATATATTTGTTGAGAAAGAGAAAATGTTTCAAAAAGATAATGTTATTTAATATATATATATATAACACTGGGTCCAGAGGATATCTGGCCCCACGGGCATTTCATAACGATATTATTAAAAATAATAAATACCATTATTGTTTTTTCAAAATTTCTATGTTCATGATATTATTTCATATATTTGTTGAGAAAGAGAAAATGTTGCAAAAGAATATTATTAAAAATAATAATATAATATCATTGCCTGTCATCTAAAAGCTTGCTTCCCATGCGTGTTCTGCAAAGGTACAGGAGTGATGAGCAATATTCAGAAATATTTGATTTACGGTGAAGGTTTAGACCGTCAGAATTTTGAATCTTATCATAATTATTTCCCCTATATTGTATCTAGCCTTGATGAAGAGGGTTGAAATACATGGGGTTTATTGTGAAACATGTTGCATATGGCATATATTGTATCTAACCTTCATGAAGAGGGTTGAAATTCATTGGGTTTATTGTGAAACCTGGCACATAAGATTGGATGTGGTTGGTGGTGAAGTTACGTTTAGTTCTGGTTGATTCTTAACATAAAAGGTAAGTTCAAGACTAGGACTCACACTCGTAAAAAATAATATCTAAATATAAGATAGCTTTGAAAAAGAAAAAAAATTCTGCTTAAATCAGTTTTAAAAACTATACCACTATTTTGATCAAATATGACTTAGATTCAATTCCATTCAACTTTTATATAAAAACATTTTTTTAAATTAACATTATTTTTCAAATAACATTGTATACTAAAATTGGTTAACCTATCTTTCTTATCAAAACCTTTTTCATGAATGATATTCATTATATTTTTTTTCAACTGAAAATTGCCTCTGCATCGCAGATGCAGATTTGATTATATCTATAAAAGTTTTAAGTTTATAAACATAAAAAAACATGCTAAAGCGTTTGAGTTTTTCTTCATAAACTTACATGTTAAAGCGTTTGAGTTTTTCTTTAATGCTGTATCAATATTTTGAGTTTTTATTTAATGATTCAGATAAAATTAAAACATAATTATTTAATGTGCGGTAAGTAAATAAAAAATTTAATCAATTAATTAATTAATTTCATAAATATTTGAAGTAGAAAATGTAATAAATAAATTAAATATTTTATTAATAAATATAATCATTTTCAGAATTAATTAATATATCAAAATACAATAATTAATATACCAAAATGCAATTTATTTAATATAATTTAATTTAAATAAAATTTAAAGCAAAAATGTTACCTATTTAAAGTAAAAATATTACATAATTATTTTATTAATTTAGAATAAATAGTTCAAATATATTTTTCTAATTGATATAATCAATCTCACATACATAATTAATATATCTAAATTAAATTGAAAAAAAAATGAATAAAGTAGAATGATGGTAAGAGGTAGTAATGATGGTGTGAGGTTTGGGGTTGCACCATCTCTAGAGAATTCTAGAGAAAGATTGAACAAATCCAGAAGCATTTTATAACGTATAACCTCAAAATTAAAAGCAATACACCCTACCATATTCTTCTTATAGAAGTAGGTCTTTCCCCTATCGAGAGCCTAGCTATGACTAGGCTCGTGTAAGCACAAAATCAATAACATGGGAGACCATAGACTTCCTAAGCTAGCTTTAAATTCTAGCCAAAACCTCTGAAGGCTCAAGCGAGGCTGGTATAAAGATACCAGTGCCTGGTTAAAGCATTGGGAGATCGACAAAAATGTTGCATCAAGCAAAATATTAATAACATTAAAAATATTGTTACTTCTAAGTTTAAAGAGAAAATGTGGTGTGGGAAAGACTTAGAGGCTAAAAGAAAATTAAGATATTATAAGGAGGTCATCAACCCTACTCTAGAAGATCAAAAGTATCTCTCTATTTTAACTAGTTCAAAGAAAAAAAATACTATAGCCAAGATAAGAACGAAGTCTCATGAACTACATAGTGAAACATGTCGTTGGGAAGTTCCTAAAACACCATGGGTGGAAAGGATCTGCCACCTCTGTGAGAATATGAATATTGAGGATGAAAATCATTTCCTCTTATAGTGGCATGTGTACACCCATACTAGATCTCAGTTTCATAATCTTTATTGCAATATCGACCTTCCTAGCCTTTTAACTTGTCAAAATTATAGTGACATCGGGACGGTTCTCTCCAAGCTCTTTGAGCATAGAAATAAAATTTTAAAACAAACTAATTAATTTATTTCTTTAGGTCCGATAGGCCAAAGTTTGGTCTCAGGGGACATTAACCACCACCACCATCATTATCATCAACGAGGATAATAATAAAATAATAAAATACATTTATTAAGATAAGGGATATTGAAATAGTATAATGAGAGGACAAGGGTATGAATATTTAATGATAGATGGCAATGAAATATAAATTGCAATGATAAGGAATATGAAAGAGTGTGAAGAGTGGCGTTGCATAGATAATTTGGCATGGGTAAGTAAACGTGAAATGTAGTATTGTAGGAGTATGAATATGTGGATTCAGTTAAATATGAGGAGTAAAGAACAAGCACCACATGACTTATAATAATAATAATAATAATAAATAATAATAATAATAATAATAATAACAACAACAACAACAACAACAACTAGCATACCTCCGAAGCAGGGGAAATGAAACACAGAAGATAAATTCAATATGTTGTAAGATGAAAGAAAGTTGTGCGTATGTAGATAATAAATTTTATGTGTTGAAAGAAAGTCTTACGAATCTATGGTAGGAATTGTAGTCACTAAAATTGAAAGGAAAACTCTATTGCAATACTAATAAGCTGTAAATAGAAACCCATGTAATCTATGACAACTAAAATTAAATGTACATTAATTTGTCACACAAGAGAGTATACATATATGAGTAAAACAATAAAGGGTTAGGTAGTGATCAATTTTGACTCTAATTATATTTGCAATCAACATTGGGATTTTCATTTGATGGGGGGGGGTGCAATGATTGAGGGTTGCAATTTTAAGTGTGAAATGGACAAAGAATGGAAGCGTGCCTCTTCCTTCTTTCAAAGTGAGACATATGAAGTGTCTTTCATCTTTGCATAGTGTTTGAAGGAGAACGATGGTGCAGTTCATATTCCTTTTAATGTTGTAGAAGGTCAAGACCTGACTTTCATTGTTTTCAATGTCAATGGTTGACCTTGGGATTTATGGATAGTCAATTCCCAAGCCATATTGAGGGGGATTTGTTTCTTCTTACTATGATTTATGGGCAGAATTGGTATGTGATTTGGTTGAGATTGGTCCCATGGAGGCCCAATGTAATTAACAAATTCCATGACAACATAGGCTGGTAACTTAGGAGAGATAGATCCTGGTGTTTATACAATTTGCATGACCACTCCGAGTGAACCAGTTAGTAGTCATGATTGGACCGATAAATTGCAATATAGCATTACTCGCTTCCCTACACATAACAATATTTGTTTTTCTGGTTGATGAGCATCATCTTGATTTGCATCTTAACCATTGGTGCAATCTGTGACAAATCATGCAATAGGCATAGTTAATGCTTGGAACATGTATTTGTTATGATTGTTTGCAATATTGTTTGTTGCAAAGAGATGGATTGATGTGTCAAATCTTGAACGCTCCTTTGTTGACAATAATCTATTCTTCTTAAATGAGAGGAGGCTCCAGTGTTCCAAGGTTGGTGTAGCATTGTGGATGTTTGTCAATAGATGTCGAAAACAAAGCTGGGTGACATTAGTACCCCTTTGATGAAAGACTGTCTCCAAAATATACACCCTTTATGAATTTGATTGTCAAACAAAAACAAGAAATCATGGTTTCAAATCCAATTCCATAACCAAATTCACTTCTCATTGCAAAACCATAGGATGCAATATTCTGGGACTTTTAATTTATATAATCTTGATATAGTGTATTTTTTATCAGTAAAAGGGAAATTTTCTATCCAGTATATAGAATAATCGCAAATTGTGGGTGGTTGGATGATAATATTGATACCACCTTTTCTTTCATTTTCTTTGATGTTGCAATTTGTTCCTTGTTTACTACCAATTTTTCTCTTCATTTCCTTTTTAGCATGAAAATATATAACACTTTCTAACTTGTCAAAAGGATCTTCATTGATGACATCCTTAAACTGATGCATTGATTTTTTTTCCTTTTTTTCTCTCAATGCTTTTTGTGCTTGAAAATCAGCGTTTGGCCTTCACACTAATTTTCCTCTAGTCTAGAGTTGTATGTATGTTATAATTATGTTTTATGTTATATTGTAAAATGAATAACCATGGATGAAAAATTCAATGTTAAGAACCTCACCTGATTATGTTTTATGTTATATTGTAAAATGAATAACCATGGATGAAAAATTCAATGTTAAGAACCTCACCAAGCCACCATGGACTAATTTAGTTGAGTGGATTTATTAAGTAATAGGCATACATTTAAAGCTAGAGTGATCTTTCTTCATTGAAGTAACACATCTAGTAAATTTTTAATAATGTGTTTCTCACCTTACAACTCTACCTTGGGTTATGGAAGTTTCTAAATATCATGCAACTCGGGGAATTGGTAAAAGGCATAGAAGGTGTTTACTCTAACTATTCAACCTAATATCCCCAACCTACACCCATATACAATATAAAAAAGGTCATATCTTGAAGGAATTGTACTGCTATGTGATTGGTGTTCAACAAATCAAAATTTCATTCTATCATCTTGAACCTACGATTGATCATTCTTACACAAACATTAAATACCATCAAGAGAGAGGGGGAACATGTTGTTTCCCAATGTAAATCACATTATATCAAAGAGAGACTATAGGAGAATTTATTGGATATGGTAATCCATTTGTAGGCTATGTTTATCAAATGATGAAGAATTTTGTAAAGGCGTGGCTAGAAACACTAAATGAAGTTAGATGGAGCATAGAGCCATGCAAATTCAAAATCATCAAATCATATATGAATAGTTCATGAAGTCTGAGATTAGTTGTTGTTTCCTTATCATATAATGGAAAGTTAGATATATTAAATCCATGTAATGATAATTGTGAAAACTATCTACTTCAATAAATATTTCAACAACCTATTCTAATAAAATTGTAAAAAGTATTTATTATATTTTATAACTCATTCTAATAAATTATAAAAAATAAATTATATTTTATATCCCATTTTAGTAAAATTGTAAAAATAAAATTGTATTTTATATTAATAATCACATCTATGTTATTATATTATTATCACATCAAACATGTGATTATCATACCACATCCCTACAACATTTGTTTATTTATATAATTTAACTTTCTTGTCACTCCATGAGTGCATACTTGGCATGTAGCTTCATTTTCAAAGTTGATGGATGACTTATATTCCCTTTACCTTAATTTAACTTGTTTATATATTTTAACTTCAACATGTGAATGCATGAGTGTGCACTCCATAGTGTCTCCATTGTCAAAGTTAATGATGGAGTTATTTACCTAGATTTAATATGTTTATAAAAGTAAGATATGACCTCATTTTTGTTGATCTTTGTATTTTCCTTCTCTTTCATTATCATGTGATAACAATGCTCTCATACATAGAACTATAAAGTTTCTACTTATAAATTATTATTCAATCCAATAACCATATTCACATAATAGAGATTCCCGATCACCATGATTTAAGGGCTTATAGCTCGCTCCTAAAAAAATTATTGCTTTCAACTATATAAGAAATTGAATTGGTCTTCATTCGCATAAAGATTGATTCCACGTTCTAGGGATATCCCATTCAAGGAGTTTAGGGGCATTTTCGAGTATTGACCATAGAAAAAGATGGACTAACGGAAGAATCTAGAAGCATGATAGAAGACCAAAGATAATCAATTGCACACACCCAAAAGATTGATACAATAATATGATTAATTGGCACTTTATCATCTTCTGGACATGTTTTTTTTAATTATTATATAAACACCATACTGGAATAACTATGGTCAAATTTTGAAGGTTCAAGTATAATAACATGGGCCATTTCTAAGTGGTGTAAGTATTAAGGAATTCTTTTGTGGAGGGATACCTTGGATGGTTTTCCTTAGAGGGCTAGTCATGCTAGAGGAGGGTGCTACATTAATGGATGATGATCTATATTAGGTTGGGAGTTATCGAAGGATTATAAGGGAGAACATAATATTACATGGATCCATGTGGTGATTGATGTCTCACTTTCAATATATTAATCAACGGGTATGTATCTACAATAGTTTCCATGGTTCACAAAGTGTTCATTTCACCATGGTCAATAAAGCCTCCAAAGTGTTGTTTTCAATTATATAACACACACACACACACACACACACACACACACACTAACTCCTCGGATTTACTATAAGAGGGTGGGGCTTGGAAGAAAAATGTGTCTAATAGACTAGTTATCCAAAAATACCCCTTTTTCTGATGCCCAAAATTAGGATCAATATTCAGCGAAGAATAATAGATCCAGCTGAAATCTGCTTATTTTTACAGTTTTAAAAAGTGCCTTGAAGATTTTGGGGACTCTCGAATCAATCTGTGGCCTCAAAAAACATACAAAACAAGACTAGATCAATCATAAATTGTTTTCCAGGAAAGTGAGAGTTTAGATACACATATCAATCTCCCCCAACATAATTCTGTTGGAGACATTTACCACCTTACACACTCTTTTTGGTCAAATTGGTCTAGTTAAACCACTATCATAAGTATAATTGACATTAATTGACATAAGTGGAGCATTAATTGACATTATCCAGTCACACCCATGCCTACCTATAGTCAAGGAGGCTAACTGGAGCACTCCGGGGGTGATCTAAGTGATATTAATGCACCTAATTGCTAACTGGTGGTTACAATCAGTTCAACCAGTCAGTTAAGGTGCCTCCTCTCATTAAATATATTATTTAATGATTATTTATTATTATTTAATGATCTAGAGTCAATAGGGGCACCTCCACCAACTTCTGATGATCAGTTCATCTTCGATTAACCTCATCGGGGTTCATTGAAGTCATTGAAGCACTAGCACTTAATGGTTGGCTTGATATGACATGCGTTTGATCTCTTTCAATTGAGATTCAGTCATTTATTGCACTCTGACTTCAGTTAGGGTTTGGTGAGTCAATTAGGGTTTTGGTCAAGTGGTTAATTGAGTGTGAACCAATGGCTTATAGTCAGTTAAGCTAGACTCACTCATTGAATTCAAATGACCTCCTTTAGTATTTGAATGCCTCATTGATTGAAGCAAGTGCTTGACATTGTTATTGTAACTATTCATTGTTTATTGAATATATAGAGAGGAAACAATTCTGGTTTCGATTAACACCATTTCTGAATTATTTGTTGATTATTTCTTGATGAGATTGATTATTTGTTCCTAGATCAATGTGCAATATTAATATGGTATCAGAGCTTACGACGGGACAAAGATCTATCTCTCAAAAACAAGCTTTTTGACAGATTTCTCCATGAAAAGTGAGCAATAGCTCAAAAATCTAGCACTGCACCATAAGCCAAGTCTTACCACTCAATACCCCAAGTAAAGAACTTGTTGATCAAGCTTGCTTGATTAACTATGCTGGGTGTGATGAAATCCTAGAATGTGCACGTTGTCCGACCTTATTTTTCCCTTTCTGTTTTGATTTTTAGGTTTCTACATGTGAAGCATTCGCTCCAGCACATCCAGATGGCCTCCTCAGTAGATCTCTTGACTCCATACAATTTCTGCTCATGGAAAAGTGATATGGAGATTCAGCTGCACTCCAAAGGACTTTTCAGAGTCACCATGGACACTGAAGTTGAGCCTAGATCCGCCATAGAAAAATCAAGATTCTTGAACAAGAAGGATGAAGCCTTCAATTTCTTGTGCCTCTCTATTTCCTGAGACCTTCTCTTCCATCTTATGGATTTGAAGACACTGAAAGAAATATGGGACAAATTGGTATCTCTATATGGAAAGCATGATGACTTGAGGGTTTACCAGCTCAAAAATGAACTCATGTCTCTCCAACCTTCCAATTTTGAGACTCTGAATGATTTCTTTACAAAGTTCAAGCATACTGTTTTACTCTTAAAGCAATGCAACATGGAGAAGGAGGATGATCAACTCATCCTTGCCATACTCTCCAAACTCGGGGCTGATTATTCAGTTTTTGTTTCTACATTCCATGTGGGGAAGCTCACAACCCCTGGATGGAAGATTCCTACACTCAATGCCTTCATTGAGTCCCTAACAAATGAACATGACAAGCTTGTCCAGATGGGGATCATCCGATCTTCCCGTGATCAAGCCCTCCATGTCTCAGGGCCCAAAGATCTGAAGGGTAAAGGAAAGCAGCAGAAAAATCAGAAAACTAAATTTGATGCTCCCAAGCCTAGAGTTGAAAACTAGCAGCATGATGAATCTTTCGGCTCAAGGAAGAACAAAGAAAAAGGGCACAATGGGAAAGAAAAAGTCAAGTGTTCTTACTGTGGGAAGGGTTTTCACCCTGAACATGCCTGCATGAATAAAAATCTTGATGAAGCAACCTCTCTCCTTAAGAGGAATCACATCAATCTTCTAGATAGCTTTCGGATGAGAGATCACCAAGATCAGGAACCACGGCATGAGAAAGGTCATGCCCTCATGGAAAGCACTTCGAAGTCCAAAGCACTGCTGATTGAATCTAGAGCTTCAAGTCGCATGATGGCTGAAAAATAATCCTTTTCATCCTTGGAGACTAGCAAATCCATCCCCATCCACATGGGAGATGACTCCACCATCATTTCCGAAGGACAAGGTACTGTAGATCTTGAAAATGGTTTCTGCTCTAATGTTTTGTATGTACCATCTCTAGCAGCAAATATCCTTAGTGTCTATTAGATGACACATACAGGAATGCTTAAGAGAGTCTCTTTTAGCCCAAATGATGTTGAGATAACAAAAATTGCATCCAGGAAACTCATTGCAAAAGGCCTTGCAAATCATCATGCAAAAGCCTATGAGTTCTCTCACTTTGTTGCAGATGCAAAGCCCACTGCTCTGCTAACTCATGGAAATGAGGTTAGTAGGCTGTGGCATAAGAGGTTTGGCCATCTTAATTTCAAATATTTGCAACAATTATAGAAAAAATCCATGGTTGAAGGCCTCCCGGTCATAAAGGCAACCATGGGAATTTGCAAGGGCTGTGTGATTGGAAAACACCCTGAGCACAAGTTTGATCGGGGAAGGCAAACCGAGCTACAAGAATATTGGGGCTGATACATTCTGATATCAGTGGTCCGATTCCTGTCACATTGATGAATGGATCAAGGTACCTCCTTACTTTTATTGATGATTTTTCAAGGTATACATGGGTTTTCTTTCTCAAAAAGAAATCAGAAGTATGTGAAAAAATTTCTGAATTGAAGGCCTTGATCGAAAATGCCTCTGGGATTAAGATCAAGATATTTAGATATGATAATGGAGGGGAGTATGTCAGTAATTAGTTTCTGTACATATGCTCCCAAAGTGGTATTCAAGTCCACCATTAAATTCCCTACACTCCCCAGCAGAACGGAGTAGCGAAAAGGAAGAATCGGTCTCTCAAGGAGATGACCACCTGTATGTTGGAGTCAAAGAAGCTTGCTGCAAATTTGTGGGCTGAATCCATGCATGCTATAGAATACATTCAAAATAGAGTGCCACACTCATCCATGAAATGAAATACTCCTTTCGAAGCATACTTCGGACACAAGCCGGATGTGTCGAACCTACGGGTGTTTGGGTCCACTGCATGGGCTCGGATTCCACTTGATAAAAGAAGGGCTTTGCAACCGCAAAGAATAGAATGTCTGTTTATTGGGAATCCTGATGAATCTAAAGGATTAAATATGTTGTATATCAATACCAAACAGATCATCATCGAGAGAAGTTTCAAGTTCGATGAGCCTCTTCAAGAGATGGAACTAGTGAAGGAGAAAACTGCTGAATTTCCTTCCTATTCTACTGAATATTTGGATGATGAAATTGGGGGTGATGACCCTGATTTGGATCCTCTGATTTCTGATATTAGTGTGCAGCAATCATGAGATGTTGAATCAAAACTTGAAGTGCAAAATCATCTTCCTACATGGGCCCAACAGAAACTCTCCTCCGCAGGAGACAACATTGGAAATCTGGATGATCCAAGGAGAACCCGGTCTGATTTCCAAAGAGCAGGTATTGCGCTCTCTTATTCTGATAATTTGCTTCCTGAAACTTGCTATTTGATGATTAGTTCAGATCCAAAATCCTACTACCATGCTCGGAATGATCCGAGATGGCAAGTTGCCATGGATGAAGAGATAAATTCTCTTTAGAAAAACACTACTTGGGAGCTAGTTCCTCTTCCTCCGGGAAGAAAATTGGTTCAATGCAAGTGGGTGTTTCGAACAAAGGTTGCTACTAATGGAAGCACCTAAAAGTATAAGGTAAGGCTGGTAGAAAAAGGTTTCTCTCAGGTCCAAGGGGTGGACTACCATGAGACCTTTGCACCAGTTGCAAAAATGGACTCCATCCGCCTTGTTTTGGAAATTTCAGCATCCAAGCATTGGGAGGTGCATCACATGGATGTTAAGTTAGCCTTTCTGCATGGAGATATTCATGAGGAGATATACATGAAGTATTCTGAGGGCTACATCACTGATCCATCTTTGGTTTGCAAGCTAAAGAAGTCACTATATGGGTTAAAATAGGCCCCAAGAGAGTGGTATTCCAAGATGGATGCCTTTCTTCTCTCGCAAAACTTTCAGAGATGTAGATCAGATCCAAATGTGTATTTACAGCAGCATGATGGTCATATAATTATCATTTTTTTATATGTTTATGACTTACTGATCACAGGTAGCACAGTTTCCTCCATTTCAGCCATCAAAACTGCTCTCCACAATTCCTTTGAAATGAGTGATTTGGGGCTTCTAAAACAATTTTTGGGGCTCGAAATCGAGCAAAATTATGATGGGATTATGGTCACTCAGTCAAAATACACTTCAGACATATTAGTCAAGTTTAACATGGCTTAATGTAGGCCTACACCATTCCCTTTCCTTTTAGGGATCAGCCTTGAAGAAGGAAAACACACACCTCCCATGGACTGCACTATCTATCGATAGCTAATTGGTAGATTATTGTACTTGACACATTCTAGGCCTGATATTTCTTATGTCATGAATGCTATATCAAGATACATGCAGCAGCCTCATGATATTCATTGGAAGGAAGCCAAGAGGATCCTCTAGTATATTCAGGGAACCAGGACCTACGGCATTCACTATGCTGCAGACTCCGAGCTAGAGCTAGTTGGATACACAGATTCCAATTGGGCGGGTGATTCTATTGATCATAAATCAACTTATGGATATGTATTCATGTTTGGTGGTGGCCCCATCTGTTGTTCAAGCAAAAATCAGGCTGCCATAGCACTATCTTCAGCAGAGGCTGAGTATCGAGGAGCGGTGAATGCTTGCATCCAAGAAGTTTGGTTGCAAGGCATTCTTTCAGAGTTTGATCTTGGTAGTACTTTTTCAACTGTCCTCTTTTGTGACAACCAGAGTGCTATTAAGATATCCACGGATCTAGTTACCAGGCAGAGGACCAAGCATGTAGAGATTCACATGCACTACATCAGGGAGCTAGTGCATGACAGGACCATCATTCTGAAATACTGCCCAACTGATGAACAGATTGCAGACATCTTCACCAAGAGATTTTTAGAAAAGAAGTTCACTTACCTCCATTCACTGTTGGGGGTGAGTTCATCAGGGTGATTCAGACTACTTTCAGTGTTCATCTTGAGGGGGGGGTTTCCCTCTTTTCCTCACTTAGTTTGTTTTGAGCATTGTTTCAGTTTCAGCATTGTACAGGGTGACCTATGGCCTTAGTTACCGGGGCCCTAGCATTTTTATGCTTTTTTGTTTTCTAACTCGTCCTGAGTACAGCTTAAGGGGGGGTGTTGGAGACATTTACCACCTTACACACTCTTTTTGGTCAAATTGACCTAGTTAAACTGATATCCTAAGTATAATTGACATTAATTAACATTAGTCGAGCATTAATTGACATCATCTAGTCACACCCACGACTACCTACAGTCAAGGAGGCTAACTTAGCCTTCTCCTACAATCAAGGAGGCTAACTGGAGCACTCCGGGAGTGATCTGAGTGATATTAATGCACCTAATTGCTAACTGGTGGTTACAATCAATTCAACCAGTCAGTTAAGGAACCTCCTCTCATTAAATATATTATTTAATGATTATTTATTATTATTTAATGATCTGGAGTCAACAAGGGCACCTCCACCAACTTATGATGATCAGTTCAGCTTCAGTTAACCTCATCAGGGTTCATTGAATTCATTGAAGCACTAGCACTTAATGGTTGGCTTGCTATGACATGTGTTTGATCTCTTTCAGTTGAGATTCAGTCATTTATTGCACTCCAACTTCAGTTAGGGTTTGGTGAGTCAATTAGGGTTTTGGTCAAGTGGTTAACTGAGTGTGAACCAATGGATTACAGTCAGTTAAGCTAGACTCACTCGTTGAATTCAAATGACCTCCTTAGGTATTCGAATTCCTCATTGATTGAAGCAATTGCTTGACATTGTTATTGTAACTATTCATTGTTTATTGAATATACAGAGAGGAAACCATTCTGGTTCCGATTAACACCATTTATGAGTTATTTGTTGATTATTTCTTGATGAGATTGATTATTTGTTCCTAGATCAATGTGCAAGATTAATAAATTCCTACACAATCATTGTAAATCCATTCTTCAAAAAGTGAATATGACAACATAAAAAAAAAATATGTGAAAAAATATCGCATAAAGATGGAGAGAAATCCTCTAAAGCAGGCTTGTATCAATAAAAATTTCAAAGTTCCTTAACCATCCATTTTATTTATGGATTCTTCAATTTCTTTCTTTCCCTAATCCACCCTTCCAAAACTGCCACCACACTGCGCTTTGTATCGCCCAACCGATAAATTCTCTGATACAAATTATTCAACAAATCTTGAGAAGACTATTCTTCCTCTTCCTCTATTTTCTCACTCGATGCGACCTTCGCTGAAGTTGATATGAAAAGCCCTATTTTACAAACTATGCTCTCTTCCTGTCGATTATTCCCACCAAAAAACATCCCATTGGAAAAAAAATTCCTAAACCCTAAGCTATCAAGCAAGGGGATCTTGAGGTAGCCATCGAAGTAGGAATGTTGTATCGGCATCCCGCCAATCAGTGCACAGAACTCGGGGTTAGAAGAACGTCAAATCCTACAAGCAAATCAAGATACATTGAAACACAATTTTAATGAGTTTTGTTTCACCATCAAAATATTGCTTGAGTTTAAAATTGCAATAACAAAATTTTCCGCAATGGAAAATATTTTCCATTCAACTTATTAAAGAAAATAAAATAAATTCGAAGCGGGTACTGAGACAACAAAATTAAAGCTATCATAAATATTTCAATGAACTAATCATTGTGATGCAAGATTACATAATGCAACAATTTAGATTAAGCACGATATATATTTTCGGCTCAATTCACTCTATAAATCTCAAATTATGTAAAGGTAAGGATATATAACCCCTTTTATAAAAAAATTGGGGGAAACCCCAAGCGTAAATTATAGAATGAAGCCTTCAAAGATTTTTTCACTCGTAAAGAAAATGATTTCGTCTTCATTTAGAGAAAATTCAAGGCTGCACAGAAATATTTTCATAAATAAAAGCGAAATGTGATGCATTTTATGTTTCGATGATTAAAATCGATGCCAATGGTATTTCATGCTAGACAAGCACATTATAATTTTGGAGATCATGTAAATATGCAATTTAATTAAAATACCCACAACCAGCTATGTCAATGCAACATTAAAGAGATGGGGGCATCATTTCCTAAGGATAAGTGGGGGGGCTATTCAAACCTTTGATCCAATGGGGAAAATCCAAATGTCAAAGGGAAAATCCATCAAGATGTCAACTATATTTCTTGTATTATTCACCCAATCATTTATTACTGCAAGCAATTGGTTGACGAATTTATTTCCTTGGGATGGAAAAGGTATCAAGGTCAAAATTTGAATTGGGAAAAGCACCCATTTTTCAAAAAACGTGTTTTGGATTAATGGGTAAGGAAGAACCCAAAATTTTATTACTCACCCATTATGCATTCATGTCCTCTCTTCCTCATGCATTTTTGGGAGCTTTGGGACGTTTTTCCTCATCCATCCTCCATTCATGTTGGGATCTCACGAAACTGAACCTTCGAGTGTTTTATCCTTCACGTGTTCAACTATTTTCCTCATTTTCTATGCCCAGGAAATCCGTTTTTTGGGTTGCCGAGTGAATGACTAGTGGGGATACACAATTTTGGGGTTTATAGCAGCCGTTTTTGCTTGTGCAATTCCCATAATCATTGTTGAATTCGAATTCCTCATCTAGGGGTTGATTTCCCCATTTTACCAATCTATTTTTGGATGCAAAACGTTTTTTCCTCAAACCTAGAATTTGCATCTTGCAGTTAGTGCATCATGTGTTTTGGTATGAAGTGGTTGGAATGGAAGAAGGAAAAATTATCTTGATAAACCTAGTGTAGAAAGGAAGCACATACACAAATCAAGAGGGGTTGGTTATTCATTCTTGCACATCTTGAAGAGCATTGAAAGGGGAAGGCATAGCCTGAGGGACTGTGTATCAGAGAAGGGGATGGTTCCTTGTGTTGGGTGTGTAGGTGTTGGGAAATCCAAGTGAGATATTGTGTAGGTGTGCATAGATCTATGGTTGATCTCACTACCTCATCAATTCAACCTTCCACCTCCTTAGTAGCCTAATAAACCCAAATGTAGTTTTGGCTCGGATAAATTGTGATATGTCTTTGGCTATGTGTGATCTTGTTGTAGTTCCATTATTCCTTGTGGGAATAATGCCCATCTTGGGGGTGGAAATGATGCTAAGAGATTGATGAGCACACTAGCCTATGGTTGGGTGGAAAGTTGCAGCGACATAGCTGGTTGCAAGACAAGATTCTTTTAAATATAAGTATCTCTTTTGTTTAATCTCTACAACTACATTTGTTTAATGAATTATGAACATGATGAATGTTGTCCTGAATGAAATGTATTTTCTTTCGTTGTAGATTTCATTATGCATCTGTAAATTTTTTATGTTCAATGCATTTTTATTGTTTATGTTCATGGGGCTTAGATCCCCACTTAAATGATAGCACCAGCCCGAAGGTCGCGTCCTCTCGGACGAGAAGATGTGATAGTGTGGTATCAGAGCATTGTTGCATCATTGGGCCTCAATGGGACAAGAAGAGCAGTTAACAGAGGTTAGAATCACCGTTTCTGGTCAGCAAGAAAATAAGAAGACAGGGAAAAATTTCCAAAAATTTCCCTAAGTGTTGGAATTTTCCTATGTCAGCTCAATTGGTCAAGTTTCATCGATAAAGTGTCGGCTGAACTGGCTAAGTTGAGCCGATGTCAGAGAAAAGAAATATTTTCATGAATTTTTCTAAGTAACGAAAATTTTCCATGTCGAGAAGACTCAATGAGTTTTGTCAATATGTGAATTAAATTAGCTGAGTCAAGCCGACAAAGATCGTAGCGATGCATACCATCTTGAAGTGTTGCGTTAAGTTGATGGCGTCAACATGAAAGGTTGAGTTAAGCCGACGAGAAGAATAAGAAAAGAAAATTTCTCAAAATATTTATAAGTGTTTGAAAAATCAGAAAACATCGATGAGTTTGCTGATATGTCGGCTGATTTTAGTAAGTTTCACCGACACACATCGGGAGAACTTGGCGAGTCTAGACGATGACGGGAAAAAAGGAAGAATTTTTTTTCAGAATTTTTCTATGTATGGACTGTGTCAGCAAAACTTGGGGAGTTTTGTTGATGCATGTCAGAACAGATCAGTGAGTTCCATCGATATATGTTAGGAGAAATCAATGAGTATCGATGATACGTGTCAGATGGAAAAGTGGAGTTTCTCCAATGCTGAGGAAAGAAAGAATTTTTTTTCAAAATTTTTGTAAGTGCTGAAATTCCCCCCCTCGACAAGAAAAGACGAGTTCTTCCAATATATCGAAAGGAAATGATGTGTTTTACTGATCGAAAGAACTGGATGAGTTTTGTCAATGTGTCAGAGGAAAAGTTTAATTTTTCCAACACATCAAGAAGGCTGGTGAGTTTTTCTGATTGGATGAAAATAATGAGTTTGTCGATACATGTCGGGAAAAATCTGTGAGTTTGGATGACACATTGGATGGAAAAGGTGAGTTTTTTTTATCGGAGGAAAAAAATGAGTTTCTTTGAAATGGAGAATTTAATCTAGTTTTTCAGTGGGAAGCCACAAGGGGGAAATCCCCCCTTGACCCCCATCATCCCCCTGAGATAGTCGTTGTTTGTGAAAAGAAAATTCTGTGTGAATTTTCCATATGAAAGCAAGTAAGTTATAAGTTTCTGAGAGTATTATAAGTTTATAATTTAACAATTTTTTTATTAACACTGTTTGCAGAATCATAGTCACGTTCAAAGGAAGCATTCTAGATAGAGCAGTTCGATAAAGTTGGGTTTTGGCTCAGCCATGAGAACCTATGACATGTATGATGATGCACAAAACCCGAATGAGTATGAGGAAGATGTTATGGGGGAAAAAATCTGTGATGGAAATCCTAAGACATAGTCCAATTGAAGAATATTTCAAGATACTCCCCCAGTTTTTGCAGCCAACATGAGAAGCCTAAGGGTGGAGATGCAAATTTATAGGGAAGATAATGAAAGATTGGTCAAGGCTCAGGAGGAGTAGAATCATTTGAATGCATCCATGTTGCAAAGTTTGACAGACATCCAAAGGAGGACAAACTATGGGGACTAGACAGTAAGACTAGAAGGAAGTAAAAGAACTTCCAGAAGAAGAAAGAGATCTCCTAGTGGATCATCTGACTCTAAAGGATCCACTGGAAGTTTAATTTTTTCTTCCCACAAGAATAAGAAAATTAGGCGCTACCATAACTGCCCAGGTGATGAATTTAAGAAGTAAAGGTTGCCTACCTTCAATGGTGAGGTAAAGAACGATCAAGAAGTTGAAGCTTTTCTTCTTGGGATGAGAACATATTTCTAGTTCCAAGCATATTCAGGAAATATGAAGGCTAGGGTAGCCATCCTCAATTTGACTAGAAGCGCATCTATATGGTGGGAGCAATTCAAGAAAGTAAACAAGATTAATGAAAGGAAGAATGTGTGGAAACAATTCTAGAAGTATTTCAAGTAGAAGTACCTCTTTGAAAGGTACTATGATGATAATATCAAAGAGTTCCATGACCTGAGATTGGGACAACAGACCATGGAAAGGTATGAAAACAAGTTCTTGGAGTTGCTGAGGTATGTCAAGTGCATGAAAGATGAAAACATGAAAATACAGCATATCCTGAGTGTTTTAACTCAGTCTTACAAAGACAGAATTGAGTTTTATGAACCTAGAACTTTGGAAGAAGCAATAAGGAAAGCTAAGTATTTCTATGAGCAAATCAAGGGAAAACTTGACTATCATAACAAATGGAAAGACAAAAAGGATGAAAAGTCTGACAAAAGGAAGAAAGGTTTCAAACCTTCTAACTTCAGGAATCAGAAGAAGCAGCCATCCCAAGCTGCGAGTAAGCCAGTTGGAGTGGTGGGAGAAAAGACAAGAAATCCACAACAAAACAGAGAACCACTCCAACGTTGGAAATGTGGAGGACCCCACATGCACAGGAATTGTCCACTTGAGGATGGGAATACAAGGCCAGCTTACCACATTCAGGAAGCTAAAACAGTGGTTTGGGTAGCAAGGGATGTCCCTAGGATTTATGTAGCAGTAGAGGGTCATCCGAAACACCACCAATCCACTGTGGTTGAGGTTGTAGGTAATATTGCTGAGCAATCTGTTTCTATTTTAATTGACCCTAGATCTACTCAAAGTTACATTACTCCTAGAGTAGTCGATATTTGTGCTTTTAAGAAGTTAAAGCATAGAAAATGATGGTTAGTTCAACTAGCCATTGGAACTAAGAGAAAGGTTAGTGAAGTGGTAGAGAAATTTCCATTGGTTATGAATGGATTGGTCACAAATGTAGATCTGAATGTTCTACCACTTGGTTCTTATGACATTGTGATTGGAATGGATTGGTTAGACACTCATAGAGTAAAGCTTGATTGTTATTGTAAGAGTTTTGAATGCATGGATGAAGAAGGGAACCCAAGGGTTGTAAGAGGAATTCCAAAGGTGATTTCTATTAGGCAGATTTCAACAATGCAGCTGAAGAAGTGTTGTAGGAAGGGTTGCAGAGTCTATGTAGCCCATGTTTTGAAGGAAACAGAGAACGATACTCCTAGGTTTGAGAACTATCTTGTATTGCAAGAATTCAGGGATATTTTCCTAATGAAGCTCCAGGGATTCCTCCAAAGAGATACATTGATTTCACAAATGAACTTGTTCAAGGAGAATCACCAATTTCCAGGACACCCTACAGGATGAGTACACCAAAAATGCTAGAGTTGAGATGCAACTACAAGAGTTTTTGGAGCATAAGTACACCATGCTGATTGTGTCTCCTTGGGGAGAACTAGTTCTATTTGTGAAGAAGAAAGATGGTACATTCAAGTTATGAATTGATTACAGACATCTGGACAAGGTCACTGTGAGGAAGAAATACCGGTTTCCTAGTATTGATGACCTCTTTGATCAAATGAGAGGAGAAAAGGTATTTTCAAAGATCGACTTGAGGTTTGGTTACCATTAGGTGAGAATCAATCATGAAGACATTCATAAGACAACCTTTATAACAAGGTATGAACATTATGAATTTGTAGTGGTACCATTTGGCCTCACAAATGCACCAACTACATTTATGTGCCTTATGAACAGTGTTTTCAGCAGGTATCTAGATGAGTTTTTTCTTGTTTTCCTTGATGTATTTCTTATTTATACTAAGAATGAGGAAGAGTATGAATACCATTTGAGGATGAATTTGCAATTACTCAGGGAGCATAAGTTGTATGCAAAGTTGAGCAAGTGTGACTTTTATTAAAATAGAACCCATTATTTGGGTCACATTATCTCAGAAGAGTGCATATCTATGGAACCTAAAAAGATTTAATCCATTATGAATTGGCCTACTATGAGAAGTGTAACATATGTAGTATCTTTTATGGGACTTGCAGGGTACTACAAGAGATCCATTAAAGGATTCTCCAAGGATGCACATGCCATCACTTCTTTGCAAAAGAAAGGGATGAAGTTTGAATGGACACCAAGGTGTGGGGAGGGCTTCCAACAGTTGAAGAATCTTCTTACAAGTGCACCCATTCTGAAAGTTGTGGAGCCAGAGAAATATTTTGTGGTGTATGTTGATGCATGCAGTCAAGGACTTGGAGGATTTCTTATGCAAGACAACCATGCGGTATGTTATGAGTCAAGAAATATGAAGGAGCATGAGAAGAACTATGCTACTCATGATCTATAACTTGTGGCCATAGTACATGCTCTCGAGATGTGGAGGCATTAATTGATGGGAACAATGTTTGGGCTAAGGACAGACCATTATGGTATGAAGTACTTGTTTGATCATCCTACTCTAAATGCTAGGACAGCTAGATGGCTGGATTTTTTATGTGAGTTTGATTTTGAAATAAAACACATAAAAGGGAAACATAATAAAGTGGCTGATGCATCAGAAGGAAAGTACATGAAATGCATGTGGCATCACTTAGTATTTGCCAGCCAGACTTGAGACAACATATTGTTAATCATGCTGTTGAAGATAAACTGTATGTATAGGTAAAGGAAAAATTGCAGCAACAAAATCCAGAAAAGAGGTATTAGGGATATAACTTGGAATAAGATGAACTTCTTACTTACAAGAATATTATTTATGTCTCAAATGTAGCATATTTGAGGAGGGTTGTTATGGATGAGATCCTTTAAGCTCCATATTCTGGTCACCCAGGATATCAGAAGACAATTGCTACATCCATAAGGCACAATTTTTGTCCAGGAATGAAAGGGACATGGTTGAATACATTTCAAGGTGCATGAAATGTCAGCAGGTAAAGATTGAGCATCAACACCCAATAGGTTTGTTGCGGCCTTTTCCAATCCCAGAATGGAAATGGGAAGTTATTTCCATGCATTTTATTACACGATTTCTGATGACTTGGAGACAACATGATTCCATCATGGTTGTGGTGGACAAGTTGACAAAGGAAACAGATTTTATATTGGTTAAGTCCACACATAAGACGGATGACATTGCAAAAATATTCATGAAGGAGATTTTCAGATTGCATCGATTACCTAAGGCAATAGTCTCTGACAGAGATTCCAAGTTCACTTCCAATTTTTGTAAGGGTTTGTTTGCATATTTGCGTACTAAGTTAAGCTTCAACACTACCTACCATCCTCAGACTAATGGTCAGACAGAGAGATTGAATTAGGTGCTTGAAGACATGCTTCGCATGTATGTGACGGACAAACCAACCAAGTGGGAATATTATTTACACTTGATAGAATTTGCACATAAAAATGGACAAGAAGAATCCTTGGGGATGATTCCATATGAAACCTTGTATGGAAGAAGGTGTAGGACACCAGTGACTTGGGATAATCTAGTGAAGAAGATTGTGCTTGGTCCAGAATTTCTCAAGGAAATGGAGCAAGAGGTTGCAAATATCACACAGAATATGAAGGCATCCCAAGACAGACAAAAAATCTATGCTAATAAGCATAGAGCGAACACAGAATTCAATGTTTGGGATCATGTTTACATCATAGTGAGGGAAAGGAAGAGTTCCTTGAAGCTTGGAAGTTGTGCCAAGTTGTCAGCTAGATACTGTGGTCCATTTGAAGTGCTCGAAAGAATATATCCATTTGCATATAGACTTGCATTTCCTGCTAGCAGTAGAGCTCATAATTTTTTTCATGTTTATTTTCTTAAGAAATATGTACATGATCCTAACCATGTGATAAATCAGGATGTGATTCAGGTGGAACTCAAGGGAGAGTTCCAAACTAAGCCAATGTGCATACTCAAAAAAGGGTCACAATGCTCTAGAATCGAACCGTTGGATAGGTGAAGGTGCAATGGGAGCACTATAGTCCTGATGAGGCTACATGGGAGTTGGAGGATGCCATACGATTGGCACAACTATTTTTGTTCAANGGGGGGGGGGGGGGGGGGGGGGGGGGGGGGGGGGGGAGGAATGTAACACCCTATTTTCATTAAAAATGTATATGATGTATACATTGTAATTAATCATAATGAGGAGCTAAAGGAAAAATCCCCACCATCGATTTAGTGTTTTATGTTTCAGTGATTAAAATCGATGCCAATGGTATTTCGTGCTAGCCAGGAACATTAAAATTTTGGAAATCATTTAAATATGCAATTTAATTAAAATACCCACAACCAGCTATGTCAATGAAACATTAAAGAGATGGGGGAATGATTTCCTAAGGATAAGTGGGGGGGGAGGGGGGTATTCAAACCTTTGAGCCAATGGGGAAAAGCCAAATATCAAAGGGAAAACCCATCAAGATTTCAACTATATTTCTTGTCTTATTCGCCCAATCATTTATTATTGCCATAAGCTGGTTAAGAAATTTATTTCCTTGGGATGGGAAAGGTATGGAGGTCAAAATTCGAATTGGGCAGAGCACCCATTTTTGGAAGAACGTGTTTTGGCTTAATGGGCAAGGAAGAACCCAAAAATTATTTACTCACCCATTATGCATTCACATTCTCTCTTCCTCATGCGTTTTTGGGAGCTCTGGGACGTTTTTCCTCATCCATCCTCCATTCATGTTGGTCTCTCACACAGCTGAAGCTTCCTGTGTTTTATCCTTCACGTGCTCAGTTGTTTTCCTCATTTTCCATGCCCACAAAATATGTATTTGAGTTGTTGAGTGAATAGCCAGTAGGGATACACGATTATGGGGTTTATAACAGTTGTTTTTGCTTGTACAATGCCCAAAATTGTTGTTGAATTTGAATTCCTCACCCACAGGTCGATTTCCCCATTTTACCAATCTGTTTTTTGAGGCAAAACGTTTTTTCCTCAAACCCACAATTTTCATCTTGTTGTTAGTGCATCCTTTGTTTTGGTTTGAACTGGTTGGAGTGGAAGAAGGAAGAATTAGCTTGATAAACCTAGTGTAGAAAGGAACCACACAGAGAGATCAAGAGGGGTTGGTTATTATTTCTTGCACATCCTGAAGAGCATTGAAAGGGGAAGGAATATCCTGAGGGTCTTTGTAGAAGAGAAGGGGATGCTTCCTTGTGTTGGGAAATCCAGGCCAGATCTTGTGTAGGTGTCCATATCTCGGTGGTTGAGCTCACTAGCTTAGCAATTCAACCTTCCACTTCCTTAGCAGCCTGAGAAACCCAAATGTAGTTTTGGCTTGGGTGTAGTGTGATATGTCTTTGTCTATGTGTGAGCGTGTTGTAGTTTCCTTATTTCTTATGGGAATCATGCCTAGGTAGGGGGTCGCAGTGATGCTGAGAGATTGATGAGTACACTAGCTTATGGTTGCGTGGAAAGTTACAATGATATAGTTGGTTGCATGACAAGATTCTTTTAAAGATAAGTATCTCTTGTGCTTAATCTTTGCAACTGCATTTGTTTAATGAATTATGAACAAGATGAATGTTGTGCTGAATGAAATGTATTTTCTTTCGTTGTAGATTGCATTATGCATCTGTAAATGTTTTATGTTCAATGAATTTTTAATGTTTATGTTCATGGGGCTTAGATCCCCGCTTAAATGATAGCACCAACCCGAAGGTCACGTCCTTTCGGACGGGAGGGGATGTGACAATCCTTTGGTTTTGAAAGAAAATGAAGTTGTGACATATTAGAAAATGTAAATACTATTACTTATTCCACTTGTTAGGTGAAAATTTATGGGACTTTAAATTTTTGATAAGGTAGTTATTTGATCGGGTCGATTTTATGACCTTCAGAAGAGGTGTTCTTCACAAGCAGGGGGTGGTGGAGTAACCTAATAGGCATGGAGAAACGAGGATAAGAGGTACCATGTGAAGGGAGAAGGATTGGCTGTTTTTGTGTAGAAGGAGAGAACATAGAAATTCAATTGTATTGGTTGTTGTTTGTGGATTTCATGGGCACAATGGACTAGATAATTGATAATTTTTCTAGAGATAATAGCTAGAGAAAATACCTATTTGTTTTGGGGTAAATCCCAGTTTTGACACTCTCATAGCACAAGAGCACTACAGAAGGGCAACTATATTTATGAGGTAAAGCATTCGCTTCCTCTTGTTTCAAGTTCTTCAGTAAATTATAAAATTGAATATATGCAAATCACATTTAATATCTCAAAGGAAAAAACATATTTTCAAGTTCTAAGTTTACTGATGCTATAATTAAAATGTATAGATTTCGAGTTAGAGAATTTATACAAAATATTATTAAATTACATATGTATGCTTAAAAGTAGTTAAATTGTTGTTATATAGTATTTAAGGGCCCTCTCTAGTAACTCAGAAGGATCATTAGAATCACTTTCACACATTGAGGCTCTCCATAAATTACCATGTAAGATAGTTTTAAGATAATTACCTATAGTGATAACAAAATAGAATTTGGGGTCTAGATTAATTCTTAGAAAATAATCTAATAAACCTCATTTAGTTTTCAAATAACAAATTATTCAAAGGAAAGGTGTGTGGATGATGACATTTTTGAATTCTTAAAAAGTGGGATGAGTTGATGTTTGGCAATGTTACATTTTGATCTCATAAACTTCTTGCTAGGTTGATTTCCTATAGAAAAAATGGACTTTTACCAAGTGTATATATATTATCTTATAATCTTCTTGCTAGGTTGATTTCCTTTAGAAAAATTTGACTTTTACCAAGTGTATATATATTATCTTATAGGGAAGGTAGATATCATTATTAAATTTACTTTTTGAAATTTTTACAAATGGCATTGTACATTATTATGAAATTTTTTTAACCTATATTTGTCATTAAAACCTTTTTCAAGAATGATATTCATTGTATTTATGATATTGGTACTTGAAAATTCTCATTTGAATTATACTTATAAAAAATAAGTTTTTAATTTTAAAACATAAAAAACATGTTAAAGAGTATGGGCTATGTTTAATGCTATATCATTATTTACTTATAAAAAATAAGTTTTTAATTTTAAAACATAAAAAACATGTTAAAGAGTATGGGCTATGTTTAATGCTATATCATTATTTTGAGTTTTTCTAAAAATATTAGATAATTACTTGTAGCAAATAAATTAAATATATTTTATTAGTTCATTTTTATTTAGTTTTAAAACATAAAAACCATGTTAAAGAGTATGAGTTTTTGTTTAATTCTATATTATTATTTTGAGCTTTTATTAAAATATTACATAATTACTTGGCAAACAAATAAAATATATTTTACTAGTTAATCTAATCATTCTTATAAATAATTAATGTACCTAAATGTTAAATTAATATACCTAAATGCAATTCAATTAATATAATTTAAATAATTAAATAAATATAGATAAAGAAATTACATAAAAATAAAAATATTACATAATTATTTATTTTTATTTAATGTAGAATAGATATATAATTTAAAAAAAATCAATACATAAAAAGCAAGAAAAAATTGATTTATCTTGATATTAAATTCAAATAAAATTTAAATTAAAAATAAAATATAATTACTTATTCCAATCAATTATTCCTAATTATTCCAATCAATCTCACACATAATGAATGTGTCTAAATTCAATTCATATTATATGAGAACATTAAAAAAAAATAAGTGTCCAATGTATTATTAACAATTGACCACATGCCGTGCTGAAACATTGACCACATACCGCGCTGAAATTTTAATGCAATATTATTAATCCATTGTATCTTAAAAAAATGGGGGACTAATTAAATGTTAAGAATTTATATATATATTTTAAATCAAGGAATAGTCCATTAATATTTGGTACACTACATGATCCATGGTAAAGGAATGGATCATGAAAGAATTGGAGCTTGAAGATAAGGGGTGCAAAGAGTTTTTTTATGGTGCATGTGCAGGTGAAGAATGTGGGACATGCATGATACTTTCACTTTCTGATTTGCAATGAGTTGAATTGAAGGAAAATTGTGGAGGGAAACCAACCTTAGAGATGAAGGTAAGAATTAATAACATTGATTAAATTATCTCTTGTGGAAGAGGTTCAGGAAATACACGTGTATGGTGATTTAAAATTCTAGGTTTACTATATGAATGAGAAATGAATTCTACAAAATACCCACCTTCAGGGAATAGGTGCAAATATGAAATTTTTGGGAAGAACTTTCAATTCTTTCCGAATTTTCCATATATTGAGAGAACAAAATGATCAAGTTGATGTGCTATCTAAAGAGGGGTTTCTACGATAAAATAGTGCAATTATCTATGCTGGAATTAAGAATGGAGAATTAAAAGTTAAAAGTACCAATTTGGAATTTAAGTGACAATTCACAATCATGATGATTACTTGTTTTGTTATATTTGAATCTTGAGATCAACTATATTTTTTTATTATAAAAATAGTTTTTAAATTTTTTTAGGAACAAATAGAAAGTAAATGTAATAAAGATAATGATGACTAATGAAAGAGGAAACAATATTCCAGTTTAAATACTATAAAAAACATTTTAGTTTGAAATATTATATGCAATCAACACCTTAAAAATGTGTTTCCTTTCCCATATAAAATAAAATGCAAGTTTTTTTTTCATAAGTAAAAAGATACATTAAAATTACATGACATATAGGTATGTTTCTGTTTAAAACATGAAAGAAAATATACATTAAAAACTACATCGTATATAGGTAGGTTTAAATTTTATGCTACATTAATTTAAAGTGATGTTTCTAAAGAAAAGGACTCATCATATTCAACCTACAATTTATCTATATTTAAATTTAAAGCCATGGATCACTACTATTCGGTATTCTCATTAGATTCTTATTTATTGTATTACAAGCATCTCATATTATTTTTATATAGTTACTAACAATACAAGTCTAACAATAAAAACAAATATATCAAAATTTTACACAAGGTAAGAATTGTCATTGTCGACAATGGTTTTTATTGCAATAGAAAATTCAGCATCGATGTAAAGAAAAGAAATTCAAACGCCAATAATTAAATATAAATCCATACATGTCTTAGTCCATACATGGTTATATAAAAGATTATAAGTTAATAATTTTTAATAAAGTCCGACCTATATATTATTATTAAATCCACGTGTGTTAGAATTAGAAGGCTGGTTCCTAACCTATATTAAATTTATAATAATTTCAAAAGTTTTGACATAGATTATTATTAAATTCACTTGTGTTAGAATTAGAAGGCCGGTTCTTAAGTTATATTAAATTTATAATAATTTCAAAACTTTATTAAATTTATAATAATTTTAAAACCTTTTTTTCAAGAGGAAAATAGCATGTCCTTGTTATTCTTATTAAGAATCAAAGGGCATCGGTCCAGCCATCCCAGGAGTGGGTTACATTTCATATATATATAGCTCATATGGTCTAAGAACACCTCGAGACGCTGCCAGGGGGAAAGGTGATACTAATAAAAGAAAGTTCCCATCAGAAATACTGTCTCATCAGTATGGAATCAGTCCCTTCAGTCACATCTACCGAGTACCAAAGGGATATGATCAGCAATCTAAAAGAGGTCGCTCAATGAGCAGCTTGTCAACAATCGAACGAGGAGAAAACTCCTCAGTCCAAGCTCAAAAGAGCTGAAATGAGTCTTGAGAGATCAAATGATCCTCCATAAATTCAGAGTAACAACCATAACCCTGAGCAAAGGTGAGAGCAGTTTTAGATAGTCAGTCAGCAGTCCAATTGTGTTCTCGGTAGATGTGAATGAAAGATAGATCCTGAAAGCCGTAAGAAAGCTTTTTTGTTTCCCGACACCAGTGAAAGAGTTCTGGTGGGGAGCGAGCAGTCAATCCCTTTACCCAATTGACGATGACTTGTGAGTCACCGAATATATGGGATAAGGGTAACCCCATCATTTGGGAGGAAAGCAGTAGAGCCCAAAGGCCCATTAATTCTGCTTTAGTATTCGAGCCATATCCTACCCCCAATGCAAACTCGTAATGGTGTGACTCATTCAAGTGTATGTTGTAGCCAAAACCCACTGTCTTTTTAACAGAAGCACCATCAAAAAATCCACAAGGAAAGTACAAACAGGGAGGATTCCCTATTTGCCTGTATCTTTTAACTTTGACAGGCCGATAGGAGTAAGTCTGAACATGATTTGTGATTAGCTGTCCTATATTGAACACATTCCTTTTTTTCCTTCAAAGATGGACAAATTACGAGCTTTCCAGATATTCCATAACATATGGAATGGAAGAGACCAAAGGGATGTATGCTTCTTATAAATGTCGATCCAGTTCCTGATGAATGTGGATGGAAGATTCACGCGTGAAGGACGAGGGATCTGAAACTGTTCACAAATGGTATCAAGAATAGTTTTCCAAATAATGCAGTCATTAAATAAATGAGCAACTGTCTCCTCATCAGAGTTGCACAAGACACAGATACCTGGGCCCTTCCAACCCCGTTTCTAGAGATTATCCCAGGTCGTGATTTTGTTCCAAAATACCAGCCAAGTGAAACAACCAATCTTACGTGGGAGGGATCTGTTTCATATAAAAGAATCCATGCAATTTCCAACCCGAGGAGAGTAATGTTTTACAATACGATCATATGACATCTTTGCTGTTAAGGAGCCATCCTTTTTATTGAAGTCCCATGCCAGGGAGTCTACTTGTGTGGTGAGGTGTATTCCTCCCTGAGCCAACCCTGCAGTGTAAGCATCCCATGCATCTTTCCAATCCCCAACAATACCTAAATATTCAGCAGTATACCAGTAGTGCTGAGAGTCTGGTAAGATGTTGTGTGCCTGAGAGAGAGTGCAAATGTCCAGATCCTCCAGGTAGGATCTCAGCTCGACAAGAAGGGAATAAGGAGAAGAGATTCCAATAATCGGATCCACACCTATCCAAATGTCATTACCATTACCCACTTGCCAGGCTAAGTGACCTCCTAGCCACAGTAATGTCTGAATAAAACCCCTCTATATTATAGAGACCCTCTATGTATTAAATCTCTTTTGTTTGAGCCATGCTACCACCGATTGATTGTGCAAGTATTTCACTGTGAGGACACGATGCCAAAGTCCATCTTTCATCAGTTCCAACCAAATATTTTTAAGTCACAGTGAGATACTAAACCAATGTAAATTTTTAATCCCCTAACCTTGGTATTCCTTTGGCCAAGAGATGCTCTGCTAGCTGGCTAGATGATATTTTCGATGAGACTCAGAGGATCCCCATAGGAAGGAAAACATCATGCTCCTAAGCTTGTGTAATATAGAAGCTGGAATAGGAACCAAACCCAGCCAGTATACCGGTAAGCTGGAGAGCACAGTTTGGACAAGAATCGGCCTGCCTCGAAGGGAGAGGAGCTTGTAGGTCCAGTTGCAAATTCTCCTTTCAAATTTCTGGACCATCCAGTGCCAATCTCGTACCATGTAGCCAAGAGGCTTGAGAAAGTAGCCGAGGTACTTAAACCCCGTGTGGATCGGCTCCATCGGATAAGGGAGGCTTCTAGCAATATTCATAAGACTGGCATCATCAATATTATTGTAAAGTAAGCAAGATTTATCCAAACTGATACACATACCAGAAGCCTTACAGAAGGTCTCCAGTAAGGCATCAAAAGTAGCCCATTCCTGAAGCATGCCAATACCCAGTAGGATCACATCATCCACAAAAAGAAAGTGAGTAAGGACCAGTGAAGATGTGATCTGAATGCCACGGATGAGGCCATTGTTCCTGGCATCATTGATGAGGAGTCTGAGACCTTCAATGACAAGGATGAAGAGAAGGGGAGACAATGGGAAGCCTTGTCTGATTCCATGAGAGGCTGGAAAAAACTTTGAGGGGGTCCCATTAACCAAAACAACAAAGTTGGCAGAGGTGAGATAACCCATAATCCAATTGACAGAGAGGAGTGGAACCCTAGTTTGAATCAATATAAGACGGATATAGGTCTAGTTAACCCGATCAAAATCCTTGATGAGGTCCAATTTAAGTATGAAAGCACAGATGTTTTTAGTTTTGACAGAGTGGAGAATGTCCTGCACAATGGAAATTGGCTCAGTGATCTGGCGACCTTTCAAGAAGCCAACTTTGTTCTTGTGAGACACCCAAGTCTAGAAATGGTTTTAACCTGACTGCTATGACTTTTTCAATCATCTTGTACAGAAGATTGCATAAAGAGATGGGCCTGAAATCTGCAAAAGTTCGAGGCTTGTCCAATTTAGGGATGAGAGCAAGAAAAGTCGAGTTTAGTGAAGGAGGAATAAGGCCCAAAACCCTGATCGAGTCCACAGCTGACAATAAATCCTGACCAATAAGATCAAAAAAGTGCAAATAGAATTCAACTGGCCATCCATCAGGACCAGGACTCCTATCCTTTTTAAAAGAATTCAAGGCAAATGTGATCTCCCCAAGAGTGATAGGATAGGTAAGGTTTGAGGCATACTCATCTAAGATCATCTTAGGAAAAAGCATGACTACCCTGAGTTGCTGATCCAGACAATTTCCTCCATCATCTTTATAAATACAAGCAAAATGAGACTGACCCAGATCTTTGAGTGCATTCTCGTCTTCAATACAATTTCCATCAGCATCAGCCAATGACCAGATCGCATTTTGGTTTCTCCTACCTGATGCAAAGGTATGGAAGAACTTGGTATTAGAGTCACCCTGTTGGGCCCATTTCAATCTACTTTTAAGTTGCCAGGTGAGTAGGAAATGAGCCAAAATTTTCTACTTCTTGGATCTAAGCTGTGCCAACCGAGCCAACTCATCCATGGATAGGATGCCATTGGATGGGCCTGAGAGAAGGGATTCGATCGCTCGGCCGAGTGATATAGTCACCGAATCCATACTATCACTCTTGATCTTTATCCAAGCCTTAGCTTCATTCTTAAGGGTACGCAACTTAGAGGTGATCATATCAATACCAACAGAGTTGTCATAATGGGAAGGAAGAGACCATCGCCCCTTAAACCAGTCAGAGAAATCAGGATCATTAAGCCACGAACGATTGAATTTGAAAGGATAGTTACAGGATCCTTTATTCTTGTCCCATTCCAAGCAGATGGGGAAGTGATCAGATAAATCAGCACAATGGGTCCAAACCCTATGGACACCCAAAGAGGGGATCAAAGATGCAGAGATTAAAAAATGATCGAGTCTCTTACAAATACCATGCTCCCCTGCACGACCATTACGCCAAGTAGGCCTAGTGTGCTGAGGAGTCAGGTCCACAAGACCCACCGAGTCAAAAAGGGATAAAAAGTAGTGAGAAAGGGGATCGGAAGAGGCCTTTTTCCCCCAAATTTCAGAGGAGTACAAGGTAAGATTGAGGTCCTCACCTAGAACAAGATTCGGTGTGCTAAGTAAACCCCCATGTAGAGCTTTATCCCAAAATAGTTCTCAGTCTTTATAAGGACCATATACATTGAGAACAGAAATAGGAATAGCCATACCACGAATGGAAGCTTGAGCCAGAAGGCCGGTACATGTTTGAAAGGCCTTACACTTAATCAATAGTGGGTTCCATGCAGTGAGTAGGTCACCAGAAAGGCCCGAAGCGCTGATAGCACAGTGCTCCCATGTGGGGAGGATCTTAGAGATAATGAGTAATCTAGGAGAGGAGCTGCACATCGTTTCTTGGATAAGGATCATGTCCGAGCCAAGATACTTAAGGAGGAAGCAAAGGTTATGGTTTTTGGACTTACCTCTTAAGCCCCAGATATTTAAAGAGAGAAGCTTCATCAAGGAGAAGCCGGATGGGGAGATGACGCTCTAAGTCCCCGGTTTGATAAGCCACAAGCTGCATCTTTGATGCACACAGAAAGAGGAATATAGGGAGGAGAGGCAGATGAAAGGTCAACCTTCGAAAAATTCTTTTTTCCTTTTGAATTTTTACGAACAGTAATGTTGGAAAACCTAATGGAATTAAGGTGAAGAGTGGTAGGGGAGGAAGGGGATGTATCTGTAAAAATAGATAAATATTTCTTCAATGAGGGATCAGAGAAAGAGGGAGAAGATGTTGGGCTTTGGGGAGGGGAAGATAGGTTCTGTGTGGATCGTGGGGGAGGTAGAGGTGGAAAATCCTCCATCGAAGACAGGGTTGGAGGAGCCTGTAATGAGTTCTGCAGGGAAGGAGGAGAAAGTTAGTGATCGCAAGTGTTGGGTGGAGGAGGGGCTACAGAATCCAAAGGGGTAAGTGCCTTAGAGAGCGAGGGAGGAGACTGTTCTAGTGTCGTATCTCGCTATGGGGATAGAGAATTAGGAAGGAGAAGAGAGGACAAGACAGGGAGAGGAGCCAAGGGAGTCTTATGAGACAAAATAGCATCGTCAATCGCTTCAAGAAAGGAGTCTGAAATAATATCAGAAGGGGAGGGAGAACCATCAAAAGCACCTAGACCCCGATGCACGGGCACAGCAGAGACAGCCGGAGCGGGGTCCTTCATGAAGACATTTGATCCCAAATCAATACTTCCAAGAAGAAAGTCAGGACATGCACGTCTCAGGTGGCCGACCTCATGACAGCTATTGTAGCAAAACGACACATGGAGGTAGTCAAGTCGTTGAACCAGAAGGCGTTCGTTGCAAAGAATTTCCACTTCTGCTGAAAAACCAAGTGAAATGTCCATCTCCACCAGGATTCTGGCAACCCGCTTATCAAACAACAGATGGAAGTCCGCCTCTACGTCAACAAAGCGACCGGCAGTATTACCGATGGCTTCAAGGACACGTCTATTCCAAAGAGGGTAAGGAAGGTGAGGCATCAGAACCCAAAGATGTCTCTTTGTTATTATTTCTCGGAGAGGGTCGAAATGTGGGTGCCAGCGACCAAGAACCAGTGACCCCTTCCCAATATGCCAGATCCCGTTCAAAATGCGTGTACAGTGTTCCTTTTCCAGGAATACAAAAAGAATCCAACCATTAGCCAACAGACTAATAGTGGGAAGGTAATCGATTAGAGGCTTCAAGTGCTTTGAATCCCAATCCACCCAGGCTGCTTTGTCCAACCTACAGTATTTTATTCTCATTAGATTCTTATTGTGTTACAAGCATCTCATATTATTTTTATATAGTTACTAACAATACAACTCTAACAATAAAAACAAATATATCAAAATTTTACACAAGGTAAGAATTGTCATTGTCGGTAATGGTTTTTATTGCAATGGAAAATTTAGCATCAATGTAAAGAAAAGAAATTCAAACGTAAATAATTAAATATAAATCCATACATGTCTTAATTCATACATGGTTATATAAAAGATTCTAAGATAATAATTTTTAACAAGAGCTACGAGGTGGCAATGTCCCCGACATTGCACCTACAGTTGCTGCTTGTTTGCAATTGTAAAAGACCAATAAAACACTATTGAAGTGAAGTAGTAGGTACGTGGACATTTAAGTTGGCTATGCAAAGCTTAGGGATGGAATAGCCTATAAGAATAAAAGAAATTTGGTGGTTCAACTGCAAATGTTAAAGACAAAAATTAAAAGTATCAAAAGTTTAGCACATATTGGAATAATAAATCACATATTTTGATATCACAAAACCAACACTATTTATTTATTTATTTAAACATACTAAGGTGCACATAGGAGAAAAAGAATCAAACATGAGCATATTTTCATATTAAAAAAATAATATTATTTAATTTACTATTTTGATATAAAAAATTGTTTTTTTCTCACTATATAGTCTTAATATAAACAATATTAAATATCATTTAAACATATTATGCAGGTGCATATAGTAGAAAAAACACTATATAATCACAGTTATTATCTAATATGATTATATTGTTATTATCTAATATGATTATATTAATATATTCAGGATAGTATAGTAGTCCTAATTACTATTAACATATATTAATTAATTAATCATAAATACTAGAATATACGATATAATTAATAATATTAATTAGTATGATTATCTGCTATATTATAATAATAGGAGATAATGTATGGTTTATAGATTAAGTAATTAACTAATTATTATAATATAAGTATATATATTATTATACCCTATATTAACTAGTTATTATACTAAATAATACTATACAAACCATACACTATATATAGTTATGCATACTTACTATAATATATTGTATTAGCTTATTAGATTCTTATTAACTAGGTTCTTATTAATGGGTTATTTTTATATTAGCTTATTAGGTTCATATTAACCGGTTATTTCCAAGAGAATAGTAGCTCCTCCATTAAAAAAAAATATTAGTATATATTTTATCCCATGAATCTGGAGCAACTAAACTTGAAAAAAGGTGATTTTCCAAACTACCTCTTGGCATATATTCATATGCTAGCAACCTCTGATCATCTTCCATGCAATATCCAATGTGTATTCAACTTGGACTCTAGGGCTGCCCATTCTTCAAAGGATTGTCATCATTGTCATGTTGTGTAAAACCTCCAACACATATCAAAACCGAATTGTGTATATGGCGAGGAAGAAGTTCAAATCATGCCAAAACTAGACTGAGAATGCTTGCAAACTTTGTCAACTTTGGAGTGCATCAATCTTGTACCAGGGTCAAGCTTGGACTGATTTGAGTAGTGGGTGGTTTGTTATTAAAGATGTCATCATTATGTGGCTGTGTAGACTCCAAACAATGTCCAAATCTTGGACTGTGTAGATTCCCTACATGTCAAACCCCAAACTTAGTCACAGTTAGGACTGTGTATTCAGCTCAGATCTCTGTTGCTGCAAATTCAGATCGTGTATGACCTAGAATTTGGGACTGTTTGTACTACGGAAACTCTCAACTTTTTTCAAATTTCAGATGTGTAAAAACCTCAAGCTTTTTCCCCCAATCAATTCCAAAAATGGACTATTGTGATCATCAAACTCGACATCAATGTTGACAGTGTATTATGTTGGTTAAAGTTCACATTCGTAACTGTTTGCATGTTGAGGAGAGGTTCAAAGTTGGGATTGTTGAGGATACCTTGAAATTCATGATTGTGGTAAAACCAAAAATTGGGACCATGTAGATGACTTCAAGATCTGTTTATATGTTGAGAAAAGGTCACAGTACAAGCAAAATTTAGACTGTTTAACCCTTCAATAACAACTCACATTTGGACTGTAAATTCTCTTCAAAACGTGGACTTCCATACACTTAAAAAAATGTCTATGTTGTAACCCTTGGCACCGAGCGAGCCTCAATCCATGAAAAATATTAGAGCACTTTCTCAACTCCACCGAAATTCCCACATCATAGAAGCTGACCGAGGAAGTTGAATAAATAAACGATTAAGGTGTTTTACATAGAATATAGGGGTATCGTATTGATTAAGGACCGCGAGGAAACAATTTTGTGCGACCACGAATGACGAGGTGAAAGGAGTGTCCTAGAGCTCTCTCCCTCATGCACGCTACTCATGCTAGTTACAACCCATCCATAAGTGAACCTATAAACCCAATGTTAGGCTCAACGCAAATAATTAAAAAAACTGCCAACTATTTACATGCGTATTTACAATGGGTGGAAAGTTTGGGACCAACAACCATGATTCTCCAGGATATGTAGTAAATTTTAAAGGCAAAATCATTGAATGCATCACCAAGCGACTCCACCCATCCATCAATTGTAAGCAACAAGAGTGATACCTTCATCATTAAATCATTGATCAAGAAAATAAAAAAACCAATACCCTATCGATTAATTATATGACTCCCATTCAATATTGCAAACAGTATCATAATCCCAATACTGAATACAGTATCATAATCCCAATAAGGAATAGCATACATGTTTGCAGCAATTGACGTTACATTATCTTCAAGGCAAAACCCTGCTTCATAGATAACTATTTTCAATAAACCTGATTTATAACTATTGTCAAGATTTTATAATCCTTAATAAAAACAAACTTACCTGCATAACTATCACACAAAAAACCAGCATAACAAACGTTTTCTGGGCTGCTGCCATTATTAATAAGTCTCTCAAATCTCAGCTACATATCCTTCTCTTAGGCCTTCAATGCCTGGATGGCCAAACTTTACTGGCCATTGTAGATGCCCGTCATTTTACATATAAAGAGCAAGACACATATGGCGGTGGAACCTGAAGTCTGTACAGTAGCAACAATCAAGGCTAGTCCTTTTGCAACAACCTCGAAGATGAAGATGATGTTAATAAATTTTAATTTCCAGAAAAATTCAAGAGAAGTTACAATAACCATGATTTTTAGAGTTACTGTGGAATTGGTAATTTGGTGGAAATAGCAATTCTTTGCATGATGCTACTTTGGAAGAAATGACCCTGGATCATGGTTTCTGTCTTTCAACAAATTAAGAGCCCTTTCCAGAACGATGTCAATTATTTACTCTTTGAGTGGTAACTTTCCTAGGAAAATAATTTAGTTGGTAATTGCTCAAACAAGTTTATTAAACCCTCTTCATCCCAACCACGACCCCACCCAAACCCCACCTCAGGTTTTGTCGAGATTCTTCAATGCTCATAACAAGAAAATTATAAGCGCGTTACCAAGGATGAGAGAGTCATTAAGGCTGATAATTGGTTAAAAGTGCACTCCCAACCAAAAAAAAGTAAAACAAGTGCTATATTTTGTTTAACTTGAATATTAGCATACATACACATTCAGACTTCAAAGGTGGTTTCCAACCGAATTGGCATGAAAATGAGTTTTAACCGAGTTAAAATATAAAACATGAACCTGATTTCCCATTATTCTTCTCTATTTCATGTGTCCACTTACAATTTATGTGGATGATGCAAGGCCAAACTGGACGGCTATCAAAGCCGCATGCTCCTACCTGTCAAAGCCACTTGCTCTTGCTGGAACCAGGCGACTTCTTCCATCGTGCTAGTAAATGAAGTGACTGACTTCTTTACTCACTGGCCTTCCTTCCCTCTTCTTAGTTTGTAGGTTCCCTCTTCTCAGTCTGCAGGTAAAGAGAAAGCAAGCAACTAGTATTCCTCATCCTTCTAAGTCAGTAGGTGAAAAGCAAGCAACCAAACAACGAAGCCAGCCGAACAGAAAAGGAAAATGAATGCGCATGACTTGAAGTGTGTCCTGGGCAGGGTTTCTCCGGCAAACTTCAATTTTACCTATTAGTAGTGGGCATATACCTATTCGGATGATAATTTTATAGAGGCAGACAGGGGTGAATTTAAGAGTGAAAACGTAGCATATTTAGTGAATTTCTCCTTCTTGCGTCCCTTATGCTCATGTATCTGTCTGATGATTTGGTTGTTCTTTCCAACCATTAGTACTTTAAGTAGCAAGTGTATAGAAAGGCCAAGGCCAATCTCTAGAATAGCAAGGTGAAAAGACCGCAGTTGGTGACACCTACCCACCATAGCTAGGGTAATTTCCTCAAGAAGTGGGATGGTAATCATAACAAGACGCAGGTGTTGGTAGAAATAAATGAAATGAGAAACCTACAGGATTAAACTAAAATATCATAGAAAAACTTTGCATAATCACTGTAAGGTTATCACATCGAGATATTGGATTACGCAATAGCATGCCTTCCTTGTAGCATGATAATATTTTCCCTGCTATTTATTCATGCACGGTTACCTTCGAAAATGCATCCCATTAATGAAAGAAATTAATGGCTATCATGGTAAATGAGTGCATCAAAGTCATCGTTCAATTCACACATGCCAACACGCTACCACTCGCAACCGGCTATAAAGACTCAATGGTTGGAGTTTGGATGAATACTGGATTTGTTTTTATTTTTATTGAAATTGAGTGGTTATTTTAGGGCAGTAAATTGTCAAAATGATATATACAGGTGTAATGGCTCTTAGGATTACACTCTACAGGAATCTTGATGCAATTTGTCATTTGAAACCTGCAAACCTTGAACTTGGTAATTTTAATTGTCATAACTGCGAGCATGTGATCTGAACTATGGTTGATAGATTTACTTTTTGAGAGCTGGTCGATCGTGGAAACCTTCTTCCCAAAGAAATAAAAACCATTTTCCAATACATGTCAGTGCTGCTTACGCCGCCGGGTCTTGGGGCACAGAATCCCACGCCTATGTCACTCCCAGAAAACTAATAGAAACAAAGTTAAATGAATATTTAAATAATTCAAAAATTAAAAATTAATCCAAACTATATTAAAAACATTTGAAAATAAAAAAATTAAATTTACATGTTGAATTAATCTACCTAACCGAATCATATATATCCCCTGTCAAGGACATAATAAAGTTCGACCTATATATTATTATTAAATCCACGTGTGTTAGAATTAGAAGGATGATTCTTAGGCTATAATAAATTTATATTAATTTCAAAAGTTTTGACATAGATTATTATTAAATCCACTTGTGTTAGAATTAGAAGGCTGGTTCTTAAGTTATATTAAATTTATAATAATTTCAAAACCTTAATAAATTTATAATAATTTCAAAGGTTTTGACATAGAAGAATGTGTTGAATAAGATTATGTTTCAAAACGATGTAACACTAGGTCCAAAGGATATCTGCCCCCACGGGCATTTCATAACGATATTATTAAAAATAATAAATACCATTATTGTTTTTTCAAAATTTCTATGTTCATGATATTATTTCATATTTGTTGAGAAAGAGAAAATGTTTCAAAAAGATAACGTTATTTAAAAAGATAATGTTATTTAATATATATATATATTAACATCGTTTTCTTAAATTTCATTTTATAATATTTTATGATATTATTTTATTTTCTACATATATGTTGTGGAAAACAGAAAATGTTTCAAAAGAATATTATTAAAAATAATAATATAATATCATTGCCTGTCATCTAAACGCTTGCTTCCCATGCGTGTTCTGCAAAGGCACATGAATGATGAGCAATATTCAGAAATATTTGATTTACGGTGAAGGTTTAGACCGTCAGAATTTTGAATCTTATCATAATTATTTCCCCTATGTTGTATCTAGCCTTGATGAAGAGGGTTGAAATACATGGGGTTTATTGTGAAAACTGTTGCATATGGCACATATTGTATCTAACCTTCATGAAGAGGGTTGAAATTCATTGGGTCTATTGTGAAACCTGGCACATAAGATTGAAATTCATTGGGTTTATTGTGAAACCTGGCACATAAGATTGAATATGGTTGGTGGTGAAGTTATGTTTAGTTTTGATTCATTCTTAACATAAAAAGTAAGTTCAAGACTAGTACTCACACTTGTAAAAAATAATATCTAAATATAAGATAGCTTTTAAAAAAGGAAAATTAATTCTACTTAAATCAGTTTTAAAATCTATACCACTATCTTGACCTAATATGACTTGGATTCAATTCCATTCAACTTTTATATAAAAACATTTTTTAAAATTAACATTATTTTTCAAATGACATTGTATACTAAAATTGGTTATACTATCTTTGTTATCAAAACCTTTTTCATGAATGATATTCATTATATTTATAATTGTGTTAATTAAATTTTTAATCAATTTATATCTATAAAAGTTTTAAGTTCATAAACATAAAAAAAACATGCTAAAGCGTTTGAGTTTTTCTTCATAAACTTACATGTTAAAGCGTTTGAGTTTTTCTTTAATGCTATATCAATATTTTGAGTTTTTATTTAATGATTCAGATAAAATTAAAACATAATTATTTAATGTGCGGTAAGTAAATAAATTTTTTTAATTAATTAATTAATTATTTTCATAAATATTTGAAGTAGAAAATGTAATAAATAAATCAAATATTTTATCAATAAATATAATCATTTTCAGAATTAATTAATATATCAAAATACAATAATTAATATACCAAAATGCAATTTATTTGATATAATTTAATTTAAATAAAATTTAAAGCAAAAATGTTACCTATTTAAAGTAAAAATATTACATAATTATTTTATTAATTTAGAATAAATAGTTCAAATATATTTTGCTAATTGATATAATCAATCTCACATACATAATTAATATATCTAAATTAAATTGAAAAAAAAAATGAATAAAGTAGAATGATGGTAAGAGGTAGTAATGATGGTGTGAGGTTTGGGGTTGCACCATCTCTAGAGAATTCTGGAGAAAGATTGAACAAATCCAGAAGCATTTTATAATGTATAACCTCAAAATTAAAAGAAATACACCCTACCATATTCTCCTTATAGAAGTGGGTCTTTCCCCTATCGAGAGCCTAGCTATGACTAGGTTTGTGTTGTACAAGCACAAAATCAATAACATGGGAGACCATAGACTTCCTAAGCTAGCTTTAAATTCTAGCCAAAACCACTGAAGGCTCAAGCAAGGTTGGTATAAATAAACCAGTGCCTGGTTAAAGCATTGGGAGATCGACAAAAATGTTGCATTGCAAAATATTAATAACATTAAAAATATTGTTACTTCTAAGTTTAAAGAGAAAATGTGGTGTGGGAAATACTTAGAGGCTAAAAGAAAATTAAGATATTATAAGGAGGTCATCAACCCTACTCTAGAAGATCAAAAGTACCTCTATGTTTTAACTAGTTCAAAGAAAAAAAATAATATAGCTAAGATAAGAACGAAGTCTCATGAGCTACATAGTGAAACATGTCGTTGGGCAATTCCTTAAACACCATGGGTGGAAAGGATCTGCCAAATCTGTGAGAATATGAATATTGAGGATGAAAATATTTCCTCTTATAGTGGCATGCGTACACCCATATTAGATCTTAGTTTCATAATCTTTGTTGCAATACCAACCTTCCTAGCCTTTTAACTTGTCAAAATTATAGTGAGATCGGGACGCTTCTCTCCAAGCTCTTTGAGCATAGAAATAAAATTTTAAAACAAACTAATTAATTCATTTCTATAGGTTCGATAGACCAAAGTTTGGTCTCAGGGGACATTAACCACCACCACCATCATTATCATCAACGAGGATAATAATAAAATAATAAAATACATTTATTAAGATAAGGGATATTGAAATAGTATAATGAGAGGACAAGGGTATGAATATTTAATGATAAATGGCAATGAAATATAAATTGCAATGATAAGGGATATGAAAGAGTGTGAAGAGTGGCGTTGCATAGATAATTTGGCATGGGTAAGTAAACGTGAAATGTAGTATTGTAGGAGTATGCATATGTGGATTCAGTTAAATACGAGGAGTAAAGAACAAGCACCACATGACTTATAATAATAATAATAATAACTAGCATACCTCCAAAGCAGGGGAAATGAAACACAGAAGATAAATTCAATATGTTGTAAGATGAAAGAAAGTTGTGTGTATGTAGATAATAAATTTTATTTGTTGAAAGCAAGTCTTACGAATCTATGGTAGGCATTGTAGTCACTAAAATTGAAAGGAAAACTCTATTGCAATACTAATAAGCTGTAAATAGAAACCCATGTAATCTATGACAACTAAAATTAAATGTACATTAATTTGTCACACAAGAGAGTATACATATATGAGTAAAACAATAGAGGGTTAGGTAGTGATCAAGTTTGACTCTAATTATATTTGCAATCAACATTGGGATTTTCATTTGATTGGCGGGGGGTGTGCAATGATTGAGGGTTGCAATTTTAAGTGTGAAATGGACAAAGAATGGAAGTGTGCCTCTTCCTTCTTTCAAAGTGAGACATATGAAGTGTCTTTCATCTTTGCATAGTGTTTGAAGGAGAACGATGGTGCAGTTCACATTCCTTTTAATGTTGTAGAACGTCAAGACCTGACTTTCATTGTTTTCAATGTCAATGGTTGACCTTGGGATTTATGGATAGTCAATTCCCAAGCCATATTGAGGGGGATTTGTTTCTTCTTGCTACAATTTATCAGCAGAATTGGTATGTGATTTGGCTGAGATTGGTCCCATGGAGGCCCAATGTAATTAACAAATTCCATGACAACATAGGCTGGTAACTTAGGAGAGATAGATCCTGGTGTTTATACAATTTGCATGACCACTTCGAGTGAACCAGTTAGTAATCATGATTGGACCGATAACTTGCAAGATAGCATTACTCGCTTCCCTACACATAACAATATTTGTTTTTCTGGTTGATGAGCATCATCTTGATTTGCATCGTAACCATTGGTGCAATCTGTGACAAATCATGAAATAGGCATAGTTAATGCTTGGAACATGTATTTGTTATGATTGTTTGTTGCAAAGAGATGGATTGATGTGTCAAATCTTGAACGCTCCTTTGTTGACAATAATATATTCTTCTTAAATGAGAGGAGGCTCCAATGTTCCAAGGTTGGTGTAGCATTGTGGATGTTTGTCAATAGATGTCGAAAACAAAGTTGGGTGACATTAGTACCCCTTTGATGAAAGACTGTTTCCAAAATCTACACCCTTTATGAATTTGATTGTCAAACAAAAACAAGAAATCCGGGTTTCAAATCCAATTCCATAACCAAATTCACTTCTCATTGCAAAACCATAGGATGCAATATTCTGGGACTTTTAGTTTATATAATCTTGGTATAGTGTATTTTTTATCAATAAAAGGGAAATTTTCTATCTAGTATATAGAATAATCGCAAATTGTGGGTGGTTGGATGATAATATTGATACCACCTTTTCTTTCATTTTCTTTGATGTTGTAATTTGTTCCTTGTTTACTGCCAATTTTTCTCTTCATTTCCTTTTTAGCATGAAAATATATAACACTTTCTCACTTGTCAAAAGGATCTTCATTGATGACATCCTTAAAATGATGCATTGATTTTTTTTCCTTGTTTTCTCTCAATGCTTTTTGTGCTTGAAAATCAGCGTTTGGCCTTCACACTAATTTTCCTCTAGTCTAGAGTTGTATGTATGTTATGATTATGTTTTATGTTATATTGTAAATTGAATAACCATGGATGAAAAATTCAATGTTAAGAACCTCACCAAGCCACCATGGACTAATTTAGTTGAGTGGATTTATTAAGTAGTAGGCATACATTTAAAGCCAGAGTGATCTTTCTTCATTGAAGTAACACATCTAGTAAATTTTTAATAATGTGTTTCTCACCTTACAACTCTACCTTGGGTTATGGAAGTTTCTAAATATCATGCAACTCGAGGAATTGGTAAAAGGCATAGAAGGTGTTTACTCTAACTATTCAACCTAATATCCCCAACCTACACCCATGTACAATATAAAAAAGGTCGTATCTTGAAGGAATTGTACTGCTATGTGATTGGTGTTCAACAAATCAAAATTTCATTCTATCATCTTGAACCTACAATTGATCATTCTTACACAAGCGTTAAATACCATCAAGAGAGAGGGGGAACATGTTGTTTCCCAATGTAAATCACATTATATCAAAGAGAGACTATAGGAGAATTTATTGGAGATGGTAATCCATTTGTAGGCTATGTTTATCAAATGATGAAGAATTTTGTAAAGGTGTGGCTAGAAACACTAAATGAAGTTAGATGGAGCATAGAGCCATGCAAATTCAAAATCATCAAATCATATATGAATAGTTCATGAAGTCTGAGATTAGTTGTTGTTTCCTTATCATATAATGGAAAGTTAGATATAGTAAATCCGTGTAATTATAATTGTGAAAACTATCTACTTCAATAAAGCTTTCAACAACCTATTCTAATAAAATTGTAAAAAGTATTTATTATATTTTATAACTCATTCTAATAAAATTATAAAAAATAAATTATATTTTATATCCCATTTTAGTAAAATTGTAAAAATAAAATTGTATTTTATATTAATAATCACATCTATGTTATTATGTTATTATCATATCAAACATGCTATTATCATACCACATCCCAACAAACATTTGTTTATTTATATAATTTAACTTTCTTGTCACTCCATGAGTGCATACTTGGCATGTGGCTTCATTGTCAAAGTTGATGGATGAGTTATATTCCCTTTACCTTAATTTAACTTGTTTATATATTTTAACTTCAACATGTGAATGCATGAGTGTGCACTCCCTAGTGTCTCCATTGTCAAAGTTAATGATGGAGTTATTTACCTAGATTTAATATGTTTATAAAAGTAAGATATGACCTCATTTTTGTTGATCTTTGTATTTTCCTTCTCTTTCATTATTATGTGATAACAATGCTCTCGTACATAGAACTATAAAGTTTCTACTTATAAATTATTATTCAATCCAAGAACCATATTCACTTAATAGAGATTCCCGATCACCATGATTTAAGGACTTATAGCTCGTTCCTAAAAAAATTATTGCTTTCAACTATATAAGAAATTGAACTGGTCTTCATTCACATAAAGATTGATTCCACGCCATAGGGATATCTCATTCAAGGAGTTTAGGGGCATTTTCGAGTATTGACCATAGAAAAATATGGGCTAACGATAGAATCTAGAAGCATGACAGAAGACCAAAGATAATCAATTGAACACACCCAAAAGATTACTTTATCATCTTTTGGACATGTTTTTTTAAATGATTATATAAACACCATAGTGGAATACCTATGGTCAAATTTTCAAGGTTCAAGTATAATAACATGGGCCATTTCTAAGTGGTGTAATTATTAAGGAATTCTTTTGTGGAGGGATACCTTGGATGGTTTTCCTTAGAGGGCTAGTCATGCTAGAGGAAGGTGCTGCATTACTAGATGATGATCTATATTAGGTTGGGAGTTATCGAAGGATTATGAGGGAGAACCTAATATTACATGGATCCATGTGGTGATTGATGTCTCACTTTCAATATATTAATCAATGGGCATGTATCTACAATAGTTTCCATGGTTCACAAAGTGTTGATTTCACCATGGTCAATAAAGCCTCCAAAGTGTTGTTTTCAATTATATATATATATATATATATATATATATATATATATACATAGACACACACACACACACAAACTCCTTGGATTTACTGTAAGAGGGTGGGGCTTGGAAGAAAAATGTGTCTAATAGAATAGTTATCCAAAAAGACCCCTTTTTTCTGATGCCCGAAATTAGGATCAATATTCAGCGAAGAATAATAGATCCAACTGAAATCTGCTTATTTTTATAGTTTTAAAAAGTGCCTTGAAGATTTTAGGGACTCTCGAATCAATCTGTGGCCTCAAAAAACATACAAAACAAGATTAGATCAATCATAAATTGTTTGCTAGGAAAGTGAGAGTTTAGATATGCATATCAATCTCCCCCAACATAATTCTGTTGGAGACATTTACCACCTTACACACTTTTTTTGGTCAAATTGGTCTAGTTAAACCACTATCCTAAGTATAATTGACATTAATTGACATCAATGGAGCATTAATTGACATCATCCAGTCACACCCATGCCTACCTATAGTCAAGGAGGCTAAGTTAGATTTCTCCTATAGTCAAGGAGGCAAACTGGAGAACTCCGTGGGTGATTTGAGTGATATTAATGCACCTAATTGCTAACTGGTGATTACAATCAGTTCAACCAGTCAGTTAAAGCGCCTCCTCTCATTAAATATATTATTTATTGATTATTTATTATTATTTAATGATCTAGAGTCAACAGGGGCACCTCCACCAACTTTTGAGGATTAGTTTAGATTCAGTTAACCTCATCGGGGTTCATTGAAGTCATTGAAGCACTAGCACTTAATGGTTGGCTTGCTATGACATGTGTTTGATCTCTTTCAGTTGAGATTCAGTCATTTATTACACTCCGACTTCAGTTAGGGTTTGGTGAGTCAATTAGGGTTTTGGTCAAGTGGTTAACTGAATGTGAACCAATGGCTTACAGTCAGTTAAGCTAGACTCACTCGTTGAATTCGAATGAACTCCTTAGGTATTTGAATTCCTCATTGATTGAAGCAAGTGCTTGACATTGTTATTGTAACTATTCATTGTTTATTGAATATACAGAGAGGAAACCATTCTGGTTCCGATCAACACCATTTCTGAGTTATTTGTTGATTATTTCTTGATGAGATTGATTATTTGTTCCTAGATCAATGTGCAAGATTAATATTTTATCAGAGCTTACGGCGGGATGAAGATCTATCTTTCAAAACCAAGCTTTTTAACAGATTTCTCCTTGAAAAGTGAGCAATAGCTCAAAAATCTAGCACTGCACCAGAAGCCAAGTCTTACCACTCAATACCCCAAGTAAAGAACTTGTTGATCAAGCTTGCTTGATTGACTATGCTGGGTGTGATGAAAGCCTAGAAAGTGCAGGTTGTTTGACTTTATTTTTCCCTTTATGTTTTTATTTTTCAGGTTTCTACAGGTGAAGCATTCGCTCCAGCACATCCAGATGGCCTTCTCAACAGATCTCTTGACTCCATACAATTTCCACTCATGGAAAAGTGATATGGAGATTCAGCTGCACTGCAAAGGACTTTTTAGAGTCACCATGGACACTGAAGTTGAGCCTGGATCTGCCATAGAAAAATCAAGATTATTGAACAAGAAGGACGAAGCCTTCGGTTTCTTGTGCCTCTCTATTTCCAGAGACCTTCTCTTCTATCTTACGGATTTGAATACACCGAAAGAAATATGGGACAAATTGGAATCTCTATACGGAAAGCATGATGACTTGAGGGTTTACCAGCTTGAAAATGAACTCATGTCTCTCCAACCTTCCAATTTCGAGACTCTGAATGATTTCTTTACAAAGCTCAAGCATACTATTTTACTCTTGAAGCAATGCAACGTGGAGAAGGAGGATGATCAGCTCATCCTTTTCATACTCTCCAAACTTGGCACTGATTATTCAGTTTTTGCTTCTTCATTCCGTGCGGGGAAGCTCACAACCCCTGGATGGAAGATTCCTACACTCAATGCCTTCATTGAGTCCCTAACAAATGAACATGACAAACTTGTCCAGATGGGGATCATCCGATCTTCCTGTGATCAAGCCCTCCATGTCTCAGGGCCCAAAGATCTGAAGGGTAAAGGAAACCAGCAGAAAAATTAGAAAACTAACTTTGATGCTCCCAAGCCTAGAGTTGAAAACCAGCAGCATGCTGAATCTTTTGGCTCAAGGAAGAACAAAGGAAGAGGGCACAATGGGAAAGAAAAATTTAAGTGTTCTTACTGTGGGAAGGGTTTTCACCTTGAACATGCTTGCATGAAGAAAAATATTGATGAAGCAACCTCTCTCCTTAAGAGGAATCATATCAATCTTTCGGATAGCTTTCGGATGAGAGATCACCAAGATTGGGAACCACACCATGAGAAAGGTCATGCCCTCATGGCAAGCACTTCGAAGTCCAAAGCACTGCTGATTGAATTTGGAGCTTCGAATCACATGATGTCTGAAAAAGACTCCTTTTCATCCTTGGAGACTGGCAAATCCATCCCCATCCACATGGGAGATGACTCCACCATCATTTCCGAAGGACAAGGTACTATAGATCTTGAAAATGGTTTTTTCTCTAATGTTTTGTATGTACTATCTCTAGTAGCAAATATCCTTAGTGTCTATCAAATGACACATACAGGAATGACTAAGAGAGTCTCTTTCATCCCAAATTATGTTGAGATAACAGAAATTGCATCTGGGAAACTCATTGCAAAAGGCTTTGCAAATCATCATGCAAAATCCTATGAGTTCTCTCACTTTGTTGCGGATACAAAGCCCACTTCTCTGCTAACTCATGGAAATGAGGTAAGTAGGCTATGGCATGAGAGGTTTGGCCATCTTCATTTCAAATATTTTCAGCAATTACAGAAAAAATCCAAGGTTGAAGGGCTTCCGGTCATAAAGGCAACCATGGGAATTTGCAAGGGCTACGTGATTGGAAAATACCCTGAGCACAAGTTTGATCGGGGGAAGGAAAACCAAGCTACAAGCATATTGGGGCTGACACATTCTGAGATCAGTGGTCCGATGCCTGTCACATACATGAATGGATCAAGGTACCTCCTTAATTTTATTGATTATTTTTCAAGGTATACATGGGTTTTCTTTCTCAAAAAGAAATCAAAAGTATGTGAAACATTTTCTGAATTGAAGGCCTTGATCGAAAATGCCTCTGGGATTAAGATCAAGATATTTAGATCTGATAATGGAGGGGATTAGTTTATTAATGAATTGCTGTACATATTCTCCCAAAGTGGTATTCAGGTCCAGCATTCAATTCCCTACACTCGCCAACAAAATAGAGTAGCGGAAAGGAAGAACCGGTCTCTCAAGGAGATGACCACCTGTATGTTGGAGTCAAAGAAGCTTGCTACAAATTTGTGGGCTGAAGCCATGCATGCTATAGCATACATTCAGAACAGGGTGCCACACTCATCCATGAAATTAAATTCTCCTTTTGAAGCATACTTCGGACATAAACTGGATGTGTCGAACCTACGGATGTTTGGGTCCACTGCATGGGCTCGGATTCCGGCTTGATAAAAGAAGGGCTTTGCAACCGCAAAGCATAGAATGTCTGTTTATTGGGTATCCTAATGAATCTAAAGGATTCAAGCTACTGGATATCAAGACCAAACAGATCATCATCGAGAGAAGTGTCAAGTTCGATGAGGCTCTTCAGGAGATGGAACTAGTGAAGGAGAAAACTGCTGAATTTCCTTCCTATTCTACTGAATATTTGGATGATGAAATTGGGGGTGATGACCCTGATTTGGATCCTCTGATTTCTGATATCAGTGTGCATCAATAATAATATTTTGAATCAGAACCTGAAGTGCAAAATCATCTTCCTACATGGGCCCAACAGACACTCTCCTCTGCAGGAGACAACATTGGAAATCCGGATGATCCAAGGAAAACCTGGTCTGATTTCCAAAGAGCAGGTATTGCGCTCTCTTGTTTTGATAATTTGCTGTCTAAAAATTGATATTTGATGATTAGTTCAGATCCAAAATCCTACTACCATGCTCGGAATGATCCGAGATGGCAAGTTGCCATGGATGAAGAGATGAATTCTCTTTAGAAAAACACTACTTGGGAGCTAGTTTCTCTTCCTCCGGGAAGGAAATTGGTTCAATGCAAGTGGGTGTTTCAGAAAAAGGTTGATACTGATGGAATAACCTACAAATATAAGGCAAGGCTGGTAGAAAAATGTTTCTCTCAGTTCCAAGGAGTGGAATACCATGAGACCTTTGCATCGGTTGCAAAAATGGAGTCCATCTGCCTTGTTTTGGCAATTTCAGCATCCAAGCATTGGGAGGTGCATCACATGGATGTTAAGTCATACTTTCTGCATGGATATCTTCATGAGGAGATATACATGAATCAACCTTAGGGATACATCACTGATCCATATTTGGTTTGCAAGCTAAGGAAGTCACTATACGGGTTAAAATAGGCCCCAAGAGAGTGGTATTCCAAGATGGATGCCTTTCTTCTCTCGCAAAAATTTCAGAGATGTAGATCATATCCAAATGTGTATTTACAGCAACATGATGGTCATCTAATTATAATTTTTTTATATGTTGATGAATTACTGATCATAGGTAGCACAGTTGCCTCCATTCCAGCCATCAAAACTACTCTCCACAATGCCTTTGAAATGCGTGATTTGGGGCTTCTAAAACAATTTTTGGGGCTCGAAATCGAGCAAAATTCTGATGGGATTATGGTAACTCAGTCCAAATACACTTCAGAAATATTATTCAAGTTTAACATGGCTGAATGTAGGCCTGCACCATTCCCTTTCCTTTCATGGATCAGCCTTGAAGAAGGAAAACACACACCTCCCATGGACTTCACTATCTATCGACACCTAATTGGTAGCTTATTGTACTTGACACATTCTAAGCCTGATATTTGTTATGCCATGAATTCTATATCAATATACATGCAGCAGCCTCATGATCTTCATTGGAAGGAAGCCAAGAGGATCCTCCAATATATTTAGGGAACCGGGACCTACGACATTCACTGTGCTGCAGACTCCGATCTAGAGCTGGTTGGATACATAGATTTCGATTGGGCGGGTGATTTTGTTGATCAGAAGTAAACTTACGGATATGTATTCATGTTTGGTGGTGGCCCCATCTACTGGTCAAGCAAAAAGAAGGCTGCCATAACACTATATTCAGCAGAGGCCGAGTATCGAGGAGCGGTGAATGCTTGCATCCAAGCAGTTTGGTTGCAGGGCATTCTTTTAGAGTTTGATCTTGGTAGTACTTTGTCCACTGTCCTATTTTGTGATAAATAGAGTGCTATTAAGATATCCGTGGATCCATTTACTAGGCAGAGGACCAAGAATATAGATATTCACATGCACTACATCAGGAAGCTAGTGCATGACATGACCATCATTCTGCAATACTGCCCGACTAATGAGCAGATTGCAGACATCTTCACCAAGAGATTTTTAGAAAATAATTTCACTTACCTCTATTCACTGTTGGGGGTGAGTTCATCAGGGTGATTCAGACTACTTTCAGTGTTCAGCTTGAGGGGGGGGGGGGTGTTTCCCACTGGGTTTTCCCTCTTTTCCTCACTTACTTTGTTTTGAGCATTGTTTCAGTTTAAACATTGTACAGGGTGACCGATGGCCTTAGTTGCCGGGGCCCTAGCATTTTTATGCTTTTTTGTTTTCTAAATCGTCCTGAGTATAGCTTAAGGGGGGGTGTTGGAGACATTTACCACCTTACACACTCTTTTTGGTCAAATTGGCCTAGTTAAACCACTATCCTAAGTATAATTTACATTAATTGACATCAGTGGAGCATCAATTGACATCATTCAGTCACACCCATGCCTACCTACAGTCAAGGAGGATAACTTAGCCTTCTCCTACAGTCAAGGAGGCTAACTAGAGCACTCCGGGGGTGATCTGAGTGATATTAATGCACCGAATTGCTAACTGGTGGTTACAATCAATTAAACCAGTTAGTTAAGGCACATCCTCTCATTAAATATATTATTTAATGATTATTTATTATTATTTAATGATCTGGAGTCAACAGGGGTGACTCCACCAACTTCTGATGATCAGTTCAGCTTCAGTTGACCTCATCGGGGTTCATTGAAGTCATTGAAGCGCTAGCACTTGATGGTTGGCTTGCTATGACATGTGTTTGATCTCTTTCCATTGAGATTCAATCATTTATTGCCCTCCGACTTCAGTTAGGGTTTGGTGAGTCAATTAGGGTTTTGGTCAAGTGGTTAATTGAGTGTTAACCAATGGCTTATAATCAGTTAAGCTAGACTCACTCATTGAATTCGAATGACCTCCTTAGGTATTTGAATTCCTCATTGATTGAAGCAATTGCTTGACATTGTTATTGTAACTATTCATTGTTTATTGAATATATAGAGAGGAAACCATTCTGGTTCCGATTAACACCATTTCTGAGTTATTTGTTGATTATTTCTTGATGAGATTGATTATTTGTTCCTAGATCAATGTGCAAGATTAATAAATTCCTACGCAATCATTATAAATCCATTCTTCAAAAAGTTAATATGAAAACATAAAAAAAATCATGTGAAAAAATATCGCATAAAGATGGAGAGAAATCCTCTAAAGCAGGCTTGTATCAATAAAAATTTCAAAGTTCCTTAACCATCCATTTTATTTATGGATTCTTGAATTTCTTTCTTTCCCTAATCCACCCTTCCAAAACTACCACCACACTGCGCTTTGTATCGCCCAACCGAGAAATTCTCTGATACAAATTATTCAACAAATCATGAGAAGACTATTCTTCCTCTTCCTCTATTTTCTCACTCGATGCGACCTTCGTCGAAACTGATATGAAAAGCCCTATTTTACAAACTATGCTCTCTTCCTGTTGATTATTCCCACCAAAAAACATCCCATTGGAAATTTTTTTCCGAAACCCTAAGCTGTCAAGCAAGGGGATCTTGAGGTAGCCATCGAAGTAAGAATGTTGTATCGGCATCCTACCAATCACTGCACAGAACTTGGGGTTAGAAGAACGGTAAATCCTGTGAGCAAATGAAGATACATTGAAACACAATTTTAATGAGTTGTGTTTCACCATCAAAATATTGCTTGAGTTTAAAATTGTAGTAACAAAATTTTCTGCAATGGAAAATATTTTCCATTCAACTTATTAAAGAAAATAAAATAAATTCGAAGCGGGTACTGAGACAACAAAATTAAATCTATGATAAATATTTCAATAAACTAATCGTTGTGATGCAAGATTACATAATGCAACAATTTAGATTAAGCACGATATATATTTTCGGCTCAATTCACCCTATAAATCTCAAATTATGTAAAGGTAAGGATATATAACCCCTTTTATAAAAAAATTGGGGGAAACACGAGCGTAAATTCTAGAATGAAGCCTTCAAAGATTTTTGCACTCATAAAGAAAATGATTTCGTCTTCATTTAGAGAAAATTCAAGGCCGCATGGAAATATTTTCATAAATAAAAGAGAAATGTGATTCGTATCTGAGACCTCGAGTCTGATGGCAATAAAACCAACATAAGCTGAAAAATACCATATCACAAATCATATTCCCTGGTTTTCGTATGTGTGTGTAATTTAACCTCGGAAGATGTGTGATAAAATCAGTGAGTTTTTAGAGCCAAAGAGAATTCAACCTTATTGTTTGGTAATGACTGAGACAACAAGTGAACTCATCGAGTGGTTAAGCATTTAGACAACCTTTAGTTGAGGATTACCTTACCAATGGAAGCCTGCAACTCCTTAATTTGAAAGTCCTGAGAAGCAGTAAACCACAAAATGAAATCAAATATACCATTGAACTCCTTCTTGTAGGTGTTGTAGATTACTTTTAGCAAGGAAATATTACCAACACCCTCCATACCATAGATGTCGATCACACAAGCTTAGAAATGAGGTTCAATGAGCCATGTGTTTAGATGATCCTGAGATGATCGAATGGCTGAGCCTATGAAGCTGGAGACTAGCACAAGTTGAAGAAGAAGGTATGCTTGAAGCTTTGCGGCAGACACACTTTGTGTAGTATGGGAAGATATTGAAAAGTTCCTTCAAAAATCTTGAAATAGGCTGTCAAATATGGCCTTCAAAGCTCTAATTTGTGTGGGGATGTTGAGGTTGCAGAGGAGGCAACAACAACGAAGACACCACACTCGCTCTCCATGTCTCTAGTCCCACTCCATCAAATATTTGGCATCTCAAATAACATTGTCAATCTGTTTCAAACATATTTCCACAGATGTGGTAATGGATGTGGTAGTAAATTTGACTTAAATTCCCTCCAAAATTGTGGTGATGGATGTTGTCGTAGCAAACATTCCTCCAAAGTTTGACGGAATATTGTTCAGATCCTAGATATCCAAATTAAAAGGTAGTTTGCAGATGGACATGTATTATGCTACTACTCCTACGAATGTAGTGAGTAAAAGACTTTACAGCGAGAAGAGATCCCCATATGTGGTCAGCATTCAAGACAAACCAGATGACCATGCTATAGACATTGTCGACTTGGGATCCTCTATTTTCTTTAATGATGTATCCCACTGTGATCTCAAGATTTCGACGCTCGTTGAAAAGGAAGGAGAAGTTCCGAGGAGACATAATTATTTAGAGCAAAGGTAGAAGGAAGAGGGTCTTTGGACATTGTACTTCGACGGGCTAGTCACTAGAATTGGAGCTGGTACAAGTGTGTATATCATTTCTCTTTTGGGAGCTATGAAAGTCTGTACTGTTAGGGCTGCAATCTTTTAAAGACAGAGGGGCCAAAAGAATACAAATCATAGGGGACTTAGAATTGATCATAAAATAGGTAAATGACAGTTATCAGACCATACACCTAGGGTGAGGGACTATAGGAATGAAGTGTGGGATATGTTCGGTAATCATTTCACCAAACATACAATCAAGGTAATCACAAGGTGTGAAAATGCGATAGCTGATTCCTTGGAATTTGCGATCGAAAGGTTCAAATCTCTTGATGCCAGACAAAGGAAGTGTAAGACTGACATAAAAAATAGACCCTCTATACCTGAAAACTCCAAATATTGGCACGTGTTTGAGGATGATATGCAGATTAAGGCATTTTTAGAGTTGTCAGATGAGTTTGTAAATACCCAGGTGGAAAACAAAAATGACAATCTCGAAAGTTTTCAAGATACTGAAGACATGGAAGAAGGGATTGTTGAGAGTGGGAAATACAAAGACTCCCTAGGAGGGAAATACATAGTGCAGTTGAAAGGTAATCAAATCTCCAAAGGCCTAATTCTCCTGGAGAAGTTGTTCGGTCAAAATGATGTGGCTAAGTATTTGAATATGAAGCCTACGAATGACGTCATTGAAGAAAAGAACATTGGGACTGAAGACCACCCGAAGATCATAAAGCTGTCAAAGAAGTTGCCGACCAAAGTGAAGGAAGATTACGTCGGTTTGATGAAGAAGTACACGGACGTCTTTGCATGGAGTTATGAATATCTTAAGGATTATGATACCTCCATCACACAGCATACCATCCCCATAAAACCTGACGAGAAAAATTTTAAGAAAAAGTTGAGGAGAGCTAGTCCAAAGTTGTTTCCCATCATCAAGAAAGAAATCAAGAATTTGTTCAATGCTAAGGTCATTGTAACCCTAAGGTTTTCCAAGTGGGTTGCAAATGTGCTGTATTTCGAAAAGAAGAATGGCGAAATTCAAATTTGTATAGATTTTAGGAATCTCAATAGAGTTTCCTTGAAAGATAACTATCCTTTACCCAAGATGGAACATAGTTTGCAGACAATGGTAGGGTCTGAAAGGATTTATACTATGGATGGTTTTTTAGGGTACAATCAAGTAAAAGTGTTGCCTCAAGATCAAGAGAAAACTTCTTTCACCACACCATGGGGTACTTTCATGTATGCTAAGATTCATTTTGTTCTAATGAACGTCAGGGCCACGTTCCAACGTGTCATGGATATAGATTTTACAGAGGAAAAAGACAAGTTTGTGATGGTCTATATGGATGATATTATTGTATACTCCAAGTATGATAGGGAACACATCCAACATTTGGAAAGGGTTTTTTTGAAATGTAGAAAATACGGGATATCATTAAAACCCCGCAAATCAAACTTTGGGTTAGAAGAAGGAAAATATTTGGGGCATATCATCTCGAAGGATGGTATGAAGATCAACCCAGAAAGGATCAAGGCCATCCAGAAGGTCGAAGAGCCAAGACCAAAAAAGGAAGTACAATCCTTCATTGGGAAAGTTAATTTTCCAAGAGGGTTCATCCCTAGTTTTGCTGAAATACTAATGAATATTACCAACATGCTGAAAAAGGACCATGAGATTAAGTGGACACCATACGTAAGAGTGGCTTTCGGGATATAAAAAGGGCCCTCACAAAAGCCCCTATCCTGGTAAGTACGGACTTCAGTAAAGACTTCCTAATTTTTTATTATGCATTTGATCACACCGTCACTAGAGTGCTATTACCGAAGAATGACCAAAATTCCGAACAACCTATAGCATTTTTTAGTAAAGTATTAAGAGATTTGGAATTGAAATACAAAATAATGGAAAAACAGGAATATTCCCTGATAAAATCGCTAAAGGATTTCAGAGTCTATGTTCTTTATTCCCACATCATCGCTTATGTACCCAACAATATTGTGAAAAGCATCCTCATGCAGCCAGATCCAGAAGGGAGAAGAACAAAATGGATTGTTGTGCTATTAGAATATGATATTGAAATCAAGCCCACCAAATTGGTTAAGGGTCACTGGCTGGCCAAAATGATGACAAACTGCAACTGTGATTCCTTGCAGCTGAACTTCTTAACTAGTCACTCACTCCAACTAGACACCGAGATATAGGTAATTCCAATCTTCTCCACATCCCCTTGGTATTATGACATTGTATATGTGTTGCGAATTGTACCTGCACCTACAAGGTTGAGAAAAATGAGGGCAAGGTCAATAAAATTAAAATTGACAAAATTTTGTATTCTGAATAAGTACCTTTATTGGAAGGATCCGGGAGTTATCCTATTTAAATTCCTGCTGGGGGACGAAGCCTGACAGACCATAGAATAATTTCACAAGGGATATTGTGGGGGGAACTATTAACCCAAAAAATACCTCACTAAGCTCTCTATGACCTATACCACCTAAGGAAGCCACTCCACAACCCTCCATTAGACCCCCACACCCTAAAAAATGATTAAGGATGAAGAAAGGGGCTTAAAAACCCCAAAAAGGAGCCTAAAATACTCTCCTAGCGGCTAAGGCCTCCAAAAAGGAGCCGAAACCCCTCAAAGGAGCCTAAAAACCTAAAAGGAGCTAAAATTAGGGCGGAAGGGTCTAAAAGCCAAAAAAAGGGCTTAAAACCCTAAAACCCCTAAAAAAGCTATAAAAGGAGGGTGGGGGGTCACTCTCAAAACACTTCTCCCTTGCATACTGTTATGCTGCCCGTGGATGCCTTGAAACCCTTTGTCTCTCANTTTGCTTCTTAGTTTTCTTTGCTTTCTAACCCATGTTTTCATTTGCAGGTTTATGTTTAACATTGTTTTGCAGGTATTTTAGTTTTCTGTAGTTTAGTCATTGTTTGCAGGTCTTTGGAAGCGGAACCCTAACCTTTGTTTGTAGAGGGGTTCACCATTGTTTCTCTTCCATCTTTGCTTCGCTTTGTTTTCCTTATTGTCCTTTACATTCCATTTTTATTTTCAGCATTTATCCATGCAGGAACCTACCCTTCTGTCCTATAGACAGAAGGGAGCCATTCCTTCCCCTGTAGCAAGGAGAAATCCCTGCTACAGGAACCATTCTTGGAAAGTTACAACAAACAAAATTTTGAGAGTTGGTTTCTATTGGCCCTCATTGTTTTTTGATGTTTATAAAGAAATCACCAAGTGCCACCATTGCCAGGTTTTTGAGGGTAAGAGGAAACTCATCCCACTTCCTCCTAACCCCATATCTGTAGAAGCACATTTTCAATAGTGGGGGCTAGACTTCATCAAAGAAATAAATCCCAACTCCGTTGGGAAACACAGATGGATTGTGACAACTATAGACTACTTTACCAAATGGATTGAGGCAATACCTACTAGTAGGGATACCTATGAGGTAATTATGATTTTTCTAGAAGAAAACATCTTAGCTTGGTTTGGGTTTCCTAGGAGAATAGTAACAGATAATGCAACAAATTTTAAGTCTAAGAAGATGATGAACTTCTGCCATAAATACCACATCAACCAAAACCACTCTACCTCCTATTACCCCCAGGGAAATGGGCTGGCAGATTCTTTAAACAAAATCCTGGTGAGGATTATAAAGAAGTTGTTGGAAGACAACAAGAGGGATTGGCACATGAAGTTGAGATATGCCTTGTGGGATGATAAGATCAACACCAAAAGGGAGATTGGGATGTCCCCATTCCAGCTAGTATACTGACATGAAGTAGTATTCCCAACATCTTTAGGAGTGCCAGTAATGAGGTTGCTGTAGGAAAAACAGAGTGGACCAAATCATATGTAGAGAAGGATAAATCAAATCATAGAGTTGAACGAGTTGAGAGACAAATCCTACAGTACCGTGCAGATGCATCAAGAGAAAATGAAGAATACCTTTGATAAGAGGGTTAAATAAGAAAAGTTCTCGATCGAAAAATTGGTCCTGAAGTGGGATGCACCCTATGAAGACAAAGGAAAAAAAGAGAAATTTGACCAAATGTGGGTAGGCCCCTATATTGTTATTCCACACAGGGGAGAGAATGATTTCATTCTACAACATCAGGATGGGTCCCTGTTGGAAGGAGGTCCGATGAATGGGAGGTTTCTCAAACACTACTTGAACTGAGAAGAAGAGGTATATCCTTGTACCATAGTTTTACATATTCCTTTTATTTTCAAGAAATAAAGAGGCAGCCCCAGAAAAGATTTAAATCTCGAGGAGAAGGCCATAAGATATAGGGTGGAAACCATGTTCCTTTTTCTTTGTTTCTGTTTACATACACAACAACAATGACAGATGTTTTGAATTCCGAGGTAAGGATGCTTGCCCAATATATTCAACACTTGGTATACGAGTTATTTTCAACCTCGCGAGGAGGATATCATCCCTAGCTGGAGCCACTTGTTAGCACCCAATTTGTGCTAAATAGATGGAAGGGTTTTGGACCCATAAGGGAATAAATAAAGCCTACAAACTTTTCATGGCAAGGAACCTCGGGAGTTGTAATGGGTTTCTGAAAGAAAGGAAAGTCTCTAAATAAGGAGTCCGAGAGTTGATAAGAACAGAATGACCCACACATGCCATGGCCAATCAAATGAAGGAAAGCTCAAGATTTGGATTCATAAGTAAGCCCCATTGTGTTGGTCATGCGAGAGGAAAGAGGAAATTTCAGTCAAGAGGATGATAGAGAATGAAGCACTTTTCAACGGTCGTGAGAATGAGCTGAGGCATATCAACGACGAAGAGACATTCCATGAGTTTTAAGTGTACCACAAAAAAACACGTTTCAAATTGGCAAAATGAATTAAACGCAGACGATTTTCTACTGCTGAGATCATGAAAGGTTTAGATCAGCGACGGAGGTGAATTCCGCTAATCTAAAATGCTCGTAGGAGATAGCGCTTCAAAACTTCTGAAATATGCTAAGGAGAGGATCTATTCAATGGTAGGGATCGGCGCGGAGATTAATCTATGGTGAGAAGCTATTCTACTAGCTACACTTGTGTGGAAGAAATCTTGGTTGAAAGTGGCAGAATTCGGCAAGTCTCTCTAGTTTGGACAGCGGGGTGGTAGAAGGGCCTAAGATCGATGGAGGAGGTTAAATCCCGCGAGTGGGAAGTGCACAAAAGACTATGGGGAGTGTTAGCACTATATTTGAAATTGTATATTAATTAAATGAAGGGTTTGGAAATGATCATATTTGAAAATTTTGTGGAAGCGCTCTTTATATTAATGGGTTACCATGATATTTCATCATGGGTTGTTGGATGAAGAAAGGGATTTGATCTACGGGGGTGGATCATTCCGCTGTTTGAAACATGAAGATCCACTATTTGAAACATGGGGGAGAAATTGAAATGTTCTCATCAAGAAAATGGAGGTAAAAGGTGTCAAATATTGACGGCTTAGATTAAAGAGGTTGTAGATCAAAGGTGGAAATAAATTCTACAGATCAGATATGCAAGGAAAAACTAATTTTTCATATTTGCAGAATCCATTAAATAGGTGCAACTTTGAAGGGCTGATATTGATACAAGGTAATATCAACGACGTTGGAGAATTCCACAGATTGAACATGCTCGGACGAAAGGGGTTTTCCAAATTGCGGAATTGGTTAACTGGTGGAAAGATCGGATAGACAATATGTGAGTGGAGATAGATCTATGGTCGGAAACAATTCCACAGATTGAACTAGCACGGAGAAATTCAAGATCGAAATCTACGGAAAGTGGTAGGGGACACATTGATCAATGGTTGCGATAGTAGTCGGGTTATGATCGACGGATAAGGTGCATTCCGCAAACAAAAGTTGCTTGATTGATGAGGTTTTAAATGATTAGTAGATTGTTAAACCTTTTCACAGTTTGACGGTTCCGATGAAGGTAGATTGCAGATCAATGGTTGATATTGATTCCGCCAAATCAAGTTGTGCAGGGTGATAATGTTCCATCTTGGTATTAATATATTGCGCATGAACAACTTATATTTAAAAGAAAACAAATATATGGTAAATATTATAAGAGAAGCAAAATGGTTATGAAACATAAAAAAATATAAAATTACCTACGTGTAGTTCAAAGGTTTGTTTTTTCTGAGCATTGGAATTGATGATAACCCTGACTTTGCTATGCTAATACTATGCTAACTAACAAGGAAGGCATCATGAAGCTTTCCAAATCTTTCTGAAAATAGATGAAATAGAAGTGGTAGAAGTGGTAGATAGTAAAAAGTTAAGGGTTTCCTGTTAAAAGGTTAAGGAAAGCTTCGAAGAAAAAAATGCTGAAGTTTTTGATACCATTTTAATGAATGAAACAATTGAGTTGGATAAAAATAAATTGAAAATTATTAAGGACCAGGGTAGTGACACCTATGGTGTTTTCATGTCTTTCTTTTATTTTTTCTTTGTTGACCAAACCCCCAATTTCCCTGAATTTGTCGAGTGGTGTGCGAATAAATATTTCGCAGCTGAAGAAGTTGTCATGGATGAACCTAAGTCTACGATCCTTTTCCATATTCATGCCTCTGTTATCTGCAAAACCCCATTTGTCCCAAATGATTTTGTTCATTTATCCTAGGAGTACAAAGAAGAAAACATCATACAATTCTTCCAAGAGTTTGCATCCAAGAATAAAGAAACCTTTTTGAAGTCATGTTCAAAGCCTGAAACTTAGGTTATAAGTTTATCTTACCCTATTGACTTTGTTTTGTTTAATGAAGAAACCTAGTCGTGTATAACTTTAGCTAGTCAATTTTTGGGGTTAGACACTAATCATTATGTTACAAAGTCATTGTTGAGTTTGTCTTTTATCTTAAGTACTTTCCCAATTGAGTCCGAACTTCCAGGTCAGTATTTCCAGTCTTGTTGCCTTAAGTTTGATGAGTTCCTAGCTGAGAACATTTGTTCTCAGTTAGTCAAATTCCACAGTACTAGAATTTTTCAGATTCCAGTCCTTTTTTTGAAGACGTTCTTATCACATAATGAAGATAACCTATAGTTTCCTTAGTTGGTAATCCCTAATGAAATGACCCAGGATTATTGCAAGTTCATGAATTTTTTTATGGTAGAAATATACAACATTTTCTTTCAGGAAATATTGCCCAGGGTATTGCCAGAGATGAAGGAAACATTGAAACTTTCCCCTAGTAAAAGGATAGGATTCCGGTTCCTTTCAGAGTTTGAAACAAATATAAGGTTATATGGATTTGTGCACCAGCCTTATATTCTTCCAACTTTTCTGACAACTAGAATATTTTCTTTAGAATTTGTTAGACAAATGCTTAAAGTTGAGGAAGAACACATCTTAAGTTTTAAGAAGAGTCCAGATATTAAATTTTCCTGGGTGGTAGGGCCATATGTTGTCAAAAGTAGAGTTTCTCTACCAATCATTGATAATCGACTCAGAAGCATGGGGTTTTCTTTGGGAGACGCTATCAACTATGATCCACACCAAGTAATCTCTAAAAGAATACAGACAAACAAAAATAAGATTTTTGAACATACTAAAGTAGCTGGACTCAGAGAGGCATCTAATTGGGAATAGTATACTAACAATACCCTAGATAATATCAGCATGGAACAAGACTCTGTCTCACCCATACCTGGAAATAATTCTTCCCCAATGGATCTTTCTAACATAGTTGCAATTGCTGGCAATATTTCGTCATTAATAAGTTTTTCAGGAAATTCAAAGAAGAGAGAACATTCATGTTTCATAGACACTAAAGAAGAAGACACTGCTAGTACACCGAAGAAGTAGAAAATTGGACAATAAGGACAAATGGTACTGGTGAAGAACAACAATGTGAAAGGTAAACAGAAGCAAGAAAAATCCAAAGTAACTAGGTTGGAGCTTCAGGAATATGTATTTAATGGAGTAACCCCAAATAAGTATACATCAAAAGAGGAGTGGTTGAATACCTACATGGAAGTGCCTGATAAAACCTTTGAGGAATCAGTAAAATTATACAAGGAAGTGAGAAAATTGCCAAAGCCAGATGTAACTTTAGAAACTGTAAGGGATCATTCCAAAAGTTGCAGGAGGAATTATTGAAGGTTGATGGGCAGTGAGGCAAAGGAGCAGTGGTTCAAAATTTGTTTGATGAAAAAGAGAAATAAGTTCAAGTGCTAAAGAATAAATTGAAAATTCCTTCCACTCACCTTATTCAGATCTCTGAATTGACAGAGTTTGAGAAGGAGAAGGAAGCATTAAGAACTGAATTGATTGATTATAAAGACAAGCTATTAAAGCTTGAAGAAAAAGAAAAACATTGGGAAAGGGATGGTAAGCTTCTAATAGAAAATGAGAAGGACCTGAAAACTAAGCTGGCAGCAAGAGAAAAATAATTACAGGAAAAATATGAAGAAGTTAAAAATCAATATATTGTTCCTTCTGTAGAAACAGATGCAACCTCTCTTTATAAAGCAATGTCTCAGGTAAATCTGAAAGATGTAGAATTCACAGGGTTAAAGCAACAGAACAATAATCTAGAAGAGATAATTGTGAAAAGAGAACAAGAGAAGAAGAAAGTAGAGGAAAATGCCAAGAACTAATAAATTAGAATACAAAGTTAACAAAGAAGGTGGTTGGCCAAATTGCTTTGTAAGGGGCCAGACATATGATTTGGGATAATATTATTCTAGAAGTTAATAAGTTTAGACCATATTTAGACTATATTGCAGATCAAGAGAGTTCTTTGAAAGTAGTTAGACATAATATTTTGATAGTAAAACAAGGATGAAATAAGAAGCCAATGGAAGTAGCTCAGAATGCTATCAACTTTTTAAGTACCTTATCAGAAGATCAAGTCAGAAGGTTTGATAGCCAAGACAGAGTTGTTGTTATCTCTTAGGCTAGAAAAGTGATTGGAAAGTATAGAAGTTTGGATACTATACAAGATAAAGTTTATATTCTAAGTCATAAAGTTAAAGAAGTGGTTAATTTATTTACTCCATTGGTAAGCAAGGGAATTCCTTTCTTCTGGGAGGAGAAAGGACCATTATTGTCTCAAAAGGAATATCTAGATAAATTGGTCAATTATAGGTCATATCACAGTAAGTTTGAATATATGAAGAAGGATCTGTCTGGAAGAGTCATGTTTGATAAATTGGCTGTAGAGTTCGAGTTATTATTTGATTTTAAAGTTGCGTGTACCAAGGTGCCTCATTTTTCATATGCAGACAACATGGATCTCAGAGTTCTGGCACATGAAATGGTTGTTGCAGATTTTCCTAATCCTGAACATTGGAGAGTAGTTCAACAATATGGATCAATGAAATATAAGTTACAACCATGAATATATCAAGGAAGACAGTGTAAAAAGAGTTTCAGCGAAGGACATATTTCATGATAAAATGTTATTTTTAAATTCATTAGTTAAGAAGTTTTGTTATCTCAAAGCTATTTTGTAATAGATAAGTGCTTTGACACATGTAATAAATGGTTGAAACCGTTAGACAGTTAGGTATATTGTTCAGCTCAAGGAGCAATTGTATAATTATTCATACATTTGATGAAGCAAGGGTTGGAACCCGTGAGATTATTGGAGATTTGTGTATTCAGGTATTTCTTTAATTACAGAGCTTAAAGTTGGCGTCTTCCATATATTCATGTGTTATTTCATGTTGCAGTATGTACTTTCCCTTCTTATGTGAATGTTTTTCTAGTTTTATCTCTCCATTATGTTTTCCTTCATGTCTGAAATGAGAGTATAACATTTTGGGATTCATATTTACTATGCTCTAACTGTTGTTTTTAGATGTCCACCAAACCTTTATTCTAAAGTTGATACATAATTCATTTTTACAATGCTCTGTGTTAATGGTTTGTTCATGTTCTTCCTTTTTCACCAGACTATCAAATTTTGACTGTGACTGAGTAGCTACCTTGCCTCTGTTTAAAAATTCCATTCAAAAGATCTGTTTATCTATATTCATATCTTGACTCCATAGCCCAATGGTCATGTGTTTAGTTTCAACCGATCTTACCAATTAAAAACAGTTTTGCTCATACATATCTGGCCTTATTAATGTTTTGTGAGAGATCCCTCTCGGAGGAGAAAAAAGCCAGTTTTCTTTTTAAAAGTGGTTTTTGTTGTTACCTAGGAATATCCTTTACAACCTTGGGTAATTTTCCAGTGTTAACAAATTCACACCGTTGCCAGGGACGAAAGTGCACATCATCCCTGGGAAGAATCACAAGGATTGCAAAGTTTCAAGAAAGAAATTTCTGTCAGCAAGTAGAAGTTTCCACACTCAAAAGAAGGTTGTACATTGGCTCTGGAGACTTCACATTCATTTTGAACAGTATTACAGAAGACATCCTGGCTTTCAGGAGAGTGAATACAAGAGGTAACCCTAATACTGAAACTTTGCAAAGCGTGAAAAATCCAGAAAGATTGATTAGAAATAAAAACAAAGAAAAAATAAATATTTCTCAGTTTGGTGCATCATCATCTCAATATTTTCATAGTATACAAGAATCTAAATGGAAAAATAGTGTTGAGAGATTATTGTTAAAATCAAAATCTGAATCTGACCTAAAGAAAATTGAGATTAACCCTAGTAGGTTAGAATCATATCTTCTTGATTCTTTGTGGTAGAACCTTCAAACTCCAGTAAAAACTAAAAAAAAAACTACTTCTATTGTCTAAAAATTTCAGTTTCATAATCCCCAACCTATTGAGAATCCTCTATCTTTTCAACCTTTACCACTTGCTCCAAATACACCTAGACTAATGGCTACATCTAGGTTTCTACATTGGCCTTACTTGCAGTGTTACATGACCTTGCCTTAAATTATGCCCAGAGGATTTTATTGTATGATGGAGAATGAAATGTTACTGCAAAATACCATGTTGGTAAATTTGATGACTTTTTATATTTCGAAGAGGTTGATTATGAAGATTTCAAGATGAGGTTGTTTGTACAGAGCTTGTCCGGGGAAGTAAAAAATTGGTATAAAGATTTAACTGTTGGGTCTCTTAAAAACTTTACAGCCTTCCAAACTGCATTCTTGGATAGATGGGATGATAAGCAGAGTCCATTACAAGTATTATCCCAGTACAATAATCTTAAAAAGGGAGGTTTTGAGTTAGTCCATGAGTTTTCTAGTAGGTTCATGGGAGTCTATAATTCAATACCTGCTGATATTAATTCTTCAACTGGTGCTGCTAAACTCATTATGTAGAAGCATTTCATAATGACTTTGCATTGTTGTTGAGAGAAAGAAAATACTAGTATTCCTTTTATGTTTACATATGCCTTGGTGGTAGAAGCCAATATGATGGCATGTGGAAAGATAAAAGAAAGAGTAGATGTTGATAGGAGGAAAGGTAGAGAAGAAATTATGCCCTCCACCTCTTCTGTTTCTTCATCGAATGATATCAAATTTTAAACAATGCTGACAACAATGGAAAAGTTAATGGATAGGATGACTATGGATACTAGGCTAGTGAATCAAGAACATAGTAAACCCCAGATCAACAACCCTAACTTTAGAAGTCCTATTCCTCCTCCACTCCCACAGAATAGACAAAGAGACATGAGGAATCCAAGGGACCAAGAAGATCAGCAAATAAGACCACCTTTCCCTAAAAATTATGTTGTTGATGATGATGGTGCAGAGTCTATTGAAGACCATATTCATCATTTTGGTGATTTAGATTCTGAAGTCTATCTGACTGAGGAGGAACAATGTATGTTTGCACAGGAGGATGATAATAAAGATTTTGAGGAGTTGGAATAGTAAGAAAAGGGGTATATGCATGCTATAGACGATGTACAGAGAAAGATCAAATTGAGAAGTAGAGATGTTATTATGAATAAAGGAAGGTTAAATCCAAATCAGCCTTCTAGTAGTCAGATGAATGTAGAAAGAAGAAATGAATAACAAAAGGAACATGTTGTACATAAAGAGATTGAAAATGGAACTGAGAAAATAAAGGAGTTAAAACAAACAACACCCATGGAGGTAGATAAAATTTCTTCCATTTTTAATCTACAAAGTGAAATTGCTAAGTTGAAGATTTCAATTCCTTTTAATGAACTACTCATAAATCAGGAGTATAGGGACACAATAACAAAAATGGTTAGAAATCAAGGAGAGGCTCAGCCAGATATTTTGGAAGTGACAGATGATAATCCTACCATTTTTTTGGGATCTAAGATTGATAATGTGGATAATGAAGAAGTACCACCTTTTTATATGAGCTTAAATGTGTGTGACATGGTGTTGCATAATGCTATGTTAGATTCAAGTGCTTCGAATAATTTGATGCCTAAAGGAGACGTAGAAATTTTGGGGTTAGCGATTTCAAGGCCTTATAAAGATTTGTATTCTTTTGATTCCAAAAGGGTGAAATGTCTAGGTTTGATAAAGAACATGGTAGTATCCTTGACTAAATTACCATCTTAAACTATGGTCATGGATGTTGTTGTGGATGATATCCCTCCCAAATTTGGTGTTTTGTTGTCAAGATCTTGGACTTCAAAGTTAAAAGGAATTTTTCAAATGGATATGTCTTATGCTACAATTCCCGTTCTTAATGAAAACAAGAGTCTGTACAGTGAAAAAAGATCACCTTATGTTGTTAGTAGTCGAGATTAGCCAGGAGTTCATCATATCTATGCTGTTGACACAGAATTAGGGTCATCTATTTTCTTCCATTATGTTTCTCCTTGTGATTCAAAAGTTGTTCTGCCAAGTAAATTTAAAAAGGATAAAAAGGTGATAAATGAACAAGAAGCATTGGAAATAAAGAAAAAGGAAGAAGAGTTGTGGACTATGTATTTTGATGGGTCGGTGGCTAAAGTGGGTGCTGGTGCAGGTGTATACGTAATTTCCCCTATTAGTGATTTTAAATATGTTTATTACAAGTTGACCTTTGACTGTATTAATAATGTAGCAGAATATGAATTTTTGTTGCTGGGTTTTCACGCACTAAAGGATTTGGGAGCTAAACGAGTCCAAGTTTTTGGAGATTCAGAACTTGCGATAAATCAGGTGAATGATAGCTATCAAACTAAGCATCCCTTAATAAGATATTACAGGAATGAAGTGTGGGATATGTTTGGAAACTATTTCGCAGAACACCATGTCAAACTGATTCCTAGATATGCTAATACAGTGGCAAATTCCTTGGCAATTGCTGCTGGAAAATTTAAGACTCCTACTGTAGGTAAAACAAAATAGAAGGTTGACATTGTGAATTGGCCTTCTATGCTAGACAATACGAAGTACTGCCAAGTTTTTGAAAATGATATACAAATCAAAATATTTCTAGGATTGTCTAGTGAATTTTTACATACATAAATAGAAAATGAAAGTGTTGATTCTGAAAATTTTCAAGATGTTGATGAATATGAAGAAGGAGCTATTGAAACAAATAAGTTGAAAGGTTCGCTAGGAGGAAAATTGTTGGGCTATAGGGCAGACCCGGGATTTATACCATTAACTTCGCACCAAGAAAAGACCCACAGTGTTGGCCCTTTCAGCAACAATCTGCAAGCAGATTATAGTCTCACCCAAAATAGCTATGGGATGCCGCAGAACCAAGTTTCTGGAAGTAGAAGAGGGATATTACTGTACCTTAGCCTTTAACAACTTATATTCATATACGCAGAGATTCAACATTCACATATATAACTTCGCAGCTAAATAAACAGACAGTGACTTGCGTAACCCTTTACTGGGAATTCACAGCAAAGTTATTTAGTTAGCAGTGATCTTATTTATCAGATATATATTTATTAATGCATGAAAGAACATAAAAAAATAGCACAAAGAACCACAACACCAGATATAACATGGTTCACCCCCAGTGTAGCGGTTACGTCCACAGAACTGTGTTTTATTCAACTCTTTACTAAAATCATAGTTCTGATCTGCGCACTCAGCTACATATCCTTTCAAGTCCTTAAAGCTGCGCACACAGCTGCAGGCCTCTGCGCACATAGCTGTAGATCTCCTTAATCACCCAAAACCCTCTGCGCACAGAGCTGTAGACGTTGTCCACGCACACAGCTGGGACTTAACCTTCTCTTACAAAATATCCTTAGCTTCGCATCTATTCTTCTTACAACAAAAGCCTAACCTGACTTATTTACAAGAGTGCCTATTTATACAGCGCACTATTACAAAACCATGGATTTAAACCATGGGCACCTCGAACCCTAAACCCTGGACTTAAACCATGGGTTATTACAAAAAGAGGGATTTGACTCAACCCCGACACCCCTAAGACTATTTTGAGTCGTAACTCCGCTTACAAACTCTCATAACCCCACAGAGTTACCTAACTTAAGGACCATTGAGGTGCACGCCCCAACAGGCCCCTAAGACTCACCAGTGGCCCGTCCTGGGACACTCAGCTGCTTTTCTGGTGGTAGAATTTTGTTGGCGAAGCCTGGTGCACTGTTTGCTGAAGCCATACATGCGGTTGTTGGCTGCTTGTTCCTTTCCATCGTGAAATGTTGGTTAAGGCCTTCGGGATCTATCAACGACCCCATCCTTCGATCTGCTTGTCGAACATTTGACCATCCACAACTTAGGGTCCCCAGAGTTGTGTGTCAAGGTGCATAAGACAAACAACCAACGTGGTTTTGTCAAACTAAGAGGATACATCTTGGGATATTTCAGAGTTTTTCTGTGAAGACCGGTGCTATTCTTTGTGCGGCATAGAGCGCACTTCTGCCTTTCTTCCGACCCCTTAGAGCGAACTTCTTCCTTTCTTTGTGCCTTGGTCAAGCATGGCTGCCCAAGTGGATTACTCAGAAGGTTCAGTAGACCTCTCTCCCTGGCCACTCATAATAACTTATGGACTTCACGGTCATTTGACATAGTGCTAACTGAAGAAACTCAAAGACATGCACAATGCATAAGTCACAGGCCAGTGTAGCTTCTTATAGAATCCCGAAACAGAATCTGTCATCATGGGGTATTAATGACGCCGAATATGATGAAGTGGCGGAAATCCTGTCCACATGACGCCAGATTTTCCCAAGATCTCATTATTGCAGGCAGTGAGGGCAGTTCGCATGCCGACGCCGCCAAGTCTAGTTTGTCCCATCCGTCACATTTTGAGCTGCGACACACCTGTGATCTTCGACATAACGACTAAATTCAGCTTCACCTTGACAAGAACCTTCGACACAATATGCACCTTCAACCCATCCTGACCTATATGGCAACCAAACTTCATCCTGCAGACTTTGATAGTCTTCAACACTGCGTAGCTTTGAGAACACCTTCATTATAGTCTAGTACCCAATTTCAACTATTCTTGGTACTTAGACTGTCCTTCATGCTGTTATTCCTGACCAAGGGATCCTGTTTTGTCCCTATACTTCTTTAACCTACTTCCATTCACCATAGAAGGTAAAATTTCTCCATTCAATTTAGCTAGCTGGACTGTGCCACCATCAGTAACTTTCTGCACTATATATGGTCCTTTCCAATGTGTCTTGAACTTACCCAGGAATTTCATGAATTTGTTGTCATATAGGAGCATAAGATCACCTTGCTGGAACTGCTTCTTGTTGATGTGTCTATCATGCCATGCTTTTTCTCTAGATTTCTGAACTTGCTGCTGGAACCCTGCAATGAATATATCCTCTTCAAGTTCTAGTATCTTTGTCAGCCTTTCTTTCAGCATATCTGGGTCATCCATCTCTATAAAAGCAGATATTCTGAGGCTAGGTATAATGTACTCCACGGGCATGACTTCTTCTTGTCCATAAACCAACCTAAAAGGTGTATGGCTTGTCAACTTCTTGCAGGTGGTTCTATAAGCCCATAGTACTGCTGGAATTCTAAGGTCCCAATCATTTCTATTGGCATTGCAAACCTTCGTCAGAGCGTGTTCAAGGATCTTGTTAAAGGCTTCGACAATTCCATTTGCTTGAGGATGATAGGCAGTACTCTTCTGCGGAACTAGAGGCATCTCATCCCTCCTGGATGGTTTTCCTGTCCTCTGACAAATGTCACAGCTGTGGTAATATTCTCTTGCATCCTTATGAATTGTAGGCCACCACAATCCGACTGTCAGAATCTTTTCCTGCGTAATGACCTCCTGCTGCCCCAGAATGTGCCTCAGCCAAAATTAATAGCTTTTCATGCTCTAGGACACATCTGTGCAGTATTTCATTTGGTCCCATCTTATATAGTTGTCCAGCTATTAAGGTAAAGTCAACTGCCCGAACCACCAGCTGCTTCTTTTGTTGTGTTGTCATCTCGGCGAGTGGAAAACCTGTAGACAAATACTGAACAATATCCTGAAAGTATTCATCAACCATCTAGATCGCAAACAACTGGGCGTCAGGAAGACCATCGTCCAAGCTGATAGGTTCTTCTCCCGACTCGAGCCTCGACAAGTGGTCAGGACCTAGATTCAGTCTTCCTGGTTTGACTATGATCTCAAAGTCATATTCCTGAAACAGAATCAGCCATCTGCATATCCTTCCACCTAGGACAGGCTTGTTAACCAAATAATTCAAAGCAGAATGGTCAGTAAACATCTTAAAATGAGATCCTAACAGATAATGTCGAAACTTCTGTAATGCATACACCATAGCTAGACCTTCTCGTTTTGTCGTAGTATAATTTTTCTCTGCTGTGGATAGTTTTATACTTGCAAAAGAGATGGGGTGATCAATATTACCTTCGCCCGACTGGGCTAATATTATACCCAGAGCAACGGAGGATGCGTCGACATGCACATGAAATTCCTTATTCCAGTAAGGGAATACTAAGATAAGAGCAGTTACCATCTTTTCCTTTAAAATATCCAAGCTTGCTTGACACTCAGGTGTCCACTCGAACTTAATATCTTTCTTCAATTGCTTTTCCATAGGGGCAGTTATCTGAGCATATCCTTTAATAAATTTCCTGTAATAGCCAGTATGACCAAGCGTAGTGCACATTTGTTTGAAAGACTTCGGAGGGGGCAGGTTCACGATAATGGCTATCTTCGCAGGATCCATCATCAGTCCTTGCTTACAGACAATGTGACTGAGCAGAATTCCAAAAGGGGCACAGAAGATACACTTTTTCAAGTTCAAGGAAATCTGATGCTGTCTACATTTATCCAACATAAGTCTTAGACTATCTATGTGGTCTTTTACTAACCCGAAGATAGTCCAATCATCAAAATAAACTTTTAAGAATTTATGTATGAATTCCTTAAAAGTAGAGATGACTACTCTAGAAAACATAGCAGGTGCATTCTTCAATCCAAAGGGCATAACTGTATACTGGAAGGACCCCATTTTCATAGAGAAGGTTGTCTTATGTCGATCTTCTGGAGCAATTCGAATCTAATGGTAACTTGAAAACCCATCAGTAAAAGAGTATACTTCTTGACCTCCCACATTGTCTAAAACTTCATCTGTAAAGGGAGTGGGGAAAGGATCATGCAAACAGGCATCATTCAGCTTCCTCAGGTCGACACAGATTCTGATCCCTCCCTTAGTCTTCTTTTCTTGCACCACCATAAGACTGACCCACTCAGATTCTTCAACAGGCTCAATGATTCCTTCAGCAAGCATCTTATCCAGCTCCATTCGGACTTTTTCCTTATACTTAGGGTTCAGCCTATAAGGGCACTGTTTCACAGGCTTCGCATCAGGTTTCAACGGGATATTTATCACTCCTATATCACCAAGGATACCTTTCATCTCTGAGAACTTCGTCAGAAAGAGATCTTGATATTCATGGAGAAGTTGGGTCACCTTTCTTACCATTTCATCATCCCAATAATCTCCAATGGTAGCGTGTTTAGGGTTTTCTTCTGACCCAATGTTGATGGTTCGCGTCTTCAGGGGTTGAGTCACTTCAAGTGCCTCTACTGCAGGTCCATGCACTTCGCAGTGTCATTCCGATTCAGGGATATTAATGTTGCGTGGATCGTCATCCTCGTCAATTGCAAGGTTATAACATTCTACTGCATTGGCTTCCTGTACCTTCCAATCAGGTTGATATTCTGCGATTTCTTGATCATCAAATAATTTAGTATGAATCAATCTAACAGCTGTGTCCAAAGCAGGAGAAAGCTCATTAATAGAGAATGTCAACATAAAACTATCAACAAGACAATCCCAACTTACAGTACCATGGTGAAGCTCGACCTCCAGATACCAATTCTTTGTTATGGGTTCCAGGGTATGCAAAAACCTATGTACCCATTCTTCATGAGGTACATGCTTCCATGCCTCATAGCATTGCTCCAAATGTCCTTGAGGACTAGTCTTACCATTAAACCTGCTTCGGACCACCTGAGGTTGGTCCCTAAATCTTAGGAAAAGGGACTTCTGGCATGCTTCCCAACTATGAATGTACTTCTTGTGACCATTCCACCATCTGGCTACTGTGGCTCTGAATGCTGAATCCAGAGTCTCCATTTTCTGTGAGTCTGGTACCTATTCTGAGAATTGCACAATAAACTGTTCTGGGTCTGTCGAACCATCAAAAATAGGTAAGGATCGTGTCTATGCACCAAGCCATCTGAGAGACTTGGTAATTCTAGCACATCTATGTCCATACAGCTCATAAAGTCTGTTCTGCCAGTTTTCTAACCCATCATCTGAATCCGTCATACAGGGGCTGTCGCACTGCCAATGCATGATACCTTCGGCAGTAGGATCAACATAATCTTACTCCTTAGCTGTGATATTGTATATGTGATCCAAAACATCTGGGTCTTCATCTTTTACTGTCTTTGTGTATCTCTCTCCTTATGAGGGGTCCAGTGGGACTATGAATCGCAAATCTTTCCCTTCGAAGGTCATCTGTCTCTTCTTAAGGTTAATGACTACCACATTTGCCATTGCCCATTCAATTCCTAGCAAGGCTGGATAGGGGTTGCTGTCATCAATGATCTCAATAACTTCGAAGTATGCTATAGTACATACGCCATCAATATCTACTAGAACATTAGGGAACCGTCCGAGAGGCACAATCTTCTGCTGATTGGCGAGTCTCTCGCTAGATGCCCGGCCTGGTTACAGTTGTAACACACAACCTGGCCTCTTCCTCTTCCAACCATACCACCTCGACCACGACCTCCAAAAGCACATCTACCTGATGCACCACTGCAGTAACCATAACCATCATTGCTCTGTCCCTCATTTTGTACCCGATAAGCATCATAATTCCGTTCTCTCATGAGGTCAAAGCTGCGACACTCATCTTCATTGTGTCCCACCGATTTACAGAACTTGCAATAAGGGTTCTTAGGGACTTGTACATACCTCTGCAGAAGATAGCAGTCCTTAGGTCGATGTTGGCATGTTGTTTGACAGATCTCGCAATATAGAATAGTAGGGTTGAACGGGTTTGGCACACCAGTATTTAGGTAGTTTCGTACCACAGGACACCGTTCCTTGTCGTGACCTTCTGTTTGACAGTGTGTACACCAAACCTCTTCACGACCATTTTTTCCTTTCTTCATATAACGAAGCTCTAGAGCCATCGCTGCCAACTGTGCCTGGATTTGAGCAATACCAGAATTATCTTCGACAGGAGCGGTTTCAAGTTTCATCGCGATTTCCAGAGCCTCCTACTGATCGGCAACCTTCTACTGCATGAGTGGAGTTCTGATATGCGGTAGCAATGTTGCAATGAACCACTCTTTGTGCTACACAGGCCCAATGGGGAAACTGACTTGGTCTAGCAGAACTTTGAATCGTTGATCAAAATCCCACACTGATTCGTTGTGCCTCTACTGAATCTCTTTTAACTCAGTGATACACTGCGACTCTGATTTTGGCTTCTTAAATTCCTTTATCATTGCTTCTTTTATATCAGCCAATGCATGGTTCTGAGTGCTAGAAAACTTCATGAACCATGTCAGAGCGCGGTCTCTAAAAGAAGTAACTAGCTGCGCTCTTTTTGTATGTTGGTTCGTAATGGTCTTAGCAGTCCACACTGCTTCACATAAAAACCAGAACTGTTCTGGATCCTCTAATCTAGTTCCTTTGAAGACGGGTAGCTTAATGTCATCATGCATGTGGGCCATAGTGGATCTAGTGGGGGTTGGAGGGGGACTGGAAGTAGGCGGGGGGGGAACTTACTAGGGTAGACTGACCTGCGACAGGAATACTTGGGCTAGGTTGACTCTCAGACTACGATGGGTTCTCAGGGATAATAGGTCTTCGCTGCGGGGTTATAGGAGGGTTTCCAATAGAAGGGGTTTCTTCGGGTTCTGACTCTATGGGATTTACAGGGGAATACTCAGTATACTGACCCTGGGAATAGGATTTAAAATCTCTCTTGTACCTTTTTCCACTTCACAGCAAACCGCTTTGCTCATTGAAGGTATTTTCACTTGCAAACATAGGTTAGTAATACGAAATCTAACAGTTTGATTCAATTAGCAGTATACCTTTTTCAGCTAATAGCATTTTAATTCTCAAACTAAATGAATTCAAAAACTTACCCCTTGGTCCTCTGAAAAATTGTCCCTCGGCTTCACTAAAGGAAGTACCCCTTTAGTTAGGAGTGATCTTATTTATCAAATATATATTTATTAATGCATGAAAGAACATAACAAAATAGCACAAAGAACCACAACACCAGATATAATGTGGTTCACCCCAAGTGTAGGGGTTACATCCACAGAACTGTGTTTTATTCAACTCTTTACTAAAATCACAGTTCTGATCTGCGCACTCAGTTGCAGATCCTTTCAAGTCCTTAAATCCGTGCACACAGCTGCAGGCCTCTGCGCACACAGCTGCAGATCTCCTTAATCACCCAAAACCCTCTGCGCACACAGCTGTAGAGGTTGTCCATGCACACAGCTGGGACTTAACCTTCTCTTACAAAATAGCCTTCGCTTCGCATCTATTCTTCTTACAACAAAAGCCTAACCTGACTTATTTACAAGAGTGCCTATTTATACAGCGCACTATTACAAAACCATGGACTTAAACCATAGGCACCCCGAACCCTAAACCCTGGACTCAAACCATGGGTTATTACAAAAAGAGGGCTTTGACTCAACCCCGACACCCCTTAGACTATTTTGAGTCGTAACTCCACTTACAAACTCTCATAACCCGCGGAGTTACCTAACTTAAGGACCGTTGAGGTGCGCGCCCCAACAAAAATATATAGTCCAATTGAAGAGTAATCATATTCCCAGAGGTTTAATTCCCTTATAGAATATTTTCGACCAAAATGATGTTGTTAGAGATCCTAAAGTCAAACCTGCTGAAAACGTTGTTGAAGATAAAAATATTGGTACCGAGGAGAATCCCAGAATTGTAAAGTTGTCCAAGAAATTGCCTACTAAAAAAAAGATGAGTATGTGAACCTGATGAAAAAATACACTGATGTATTTGCATGGAGTTACGATGACCTCAAATATTATGACACCTCCATTATACAACATACTATTCCAATTAAGCCTGGAGAAAAACCGTTTAGGCAGAAACTCAAAAGGATTAATCCAATTCTATTGCCAATCACTGAAAAGGAGATCAAAAAATTATTTGATGCAAAAATAATTGTAACCCTGAGATTCTCAAAATGGGTTGCTAATTTGGTTCATGTTAGAAAGAAGAATGGTGAAATAAGACTGTCACGTGGACTTCAGAAATTTCAATAAAGTCTCTTTGAAGGACAATTACCCTTTACCAAAGATGGACTAGATTTTGCAGAAAGTGGTAGGTTTAGATAGAATTTCTACCATGGATAGGTTTTGAGGTTATAATAAAATAAAGGTACTGCGTGAATATTAGGAGAAAACTGCTTTCACTACACCATGGGGTACATTCATTTATGCAAAGATGAATTTGGGATTAATGAATGTAGGAGCCACTTTCCAACGTGCTATGGACATCGCTTTTGTAGATGAAAGAGATAGGTTTGCAGTAATTTACATGGATGATATTACTGTATGTTCCAGGTTTGACAGGGAACATTTCAGACATTTGGAAAATGTCTTCCTTAAATGTAGAAAATATTGCATTTCAATAAATCTAAGGAAATCAAATTTTGCTCTGGAAGAAGGAAACCTTTTGGCCATATTATTTCCAAAGAAGGTATAAGGATTGATCTAGACAGGGTGAGTGCAATTTTGAAGGTGGAGGAAGCAAGAAGTAAGAAATAAGTATAGTCATTCATTGGGCAGGTTAAAAAAGGATCATGAAATAAAATAAAATAAGAGCATGGCATACAAAGCTGAAATATTCTTTGTGGGATGACAGAATCAGCAGAAGGAGGGCTATTGGAATGTCACCATTCTAATTGGTGTATGGACCTGAAGTGGTTTTTCCAGCATCTCTAGGAGTACCGGTTATGAAGTTGTTGTAGGAGCAACAGGATGAACCTAATCATATGCAAAAGAGAATAAACCAAATTATTGAGCTAAGTGAAATGAGAGATAAAAAATATGATAAGGTATAGATACATCAAGAGAAAATGAAGAATACCTTTGACAGAAAGGTAAAAGAGGGCACTTTTCAGATTGATGATTTGGTGTTAAAATGGGATTCTCCACATGAAGACAAAGGAAATCATGGTAAATTTGATCTTTTGTGGGTAGGTTCATACATTATTGCAGCACACAGGGGTAATAATGCTTTTATTCTACAGTATCAAGATGGGTCTTAGTATGAAGGAGGTCCAGTTAATGGGAGATTTCTGAAGCATTATTTTAAATAAGGGGAAGGAAATTTCATGTCTTATAGTGTAAATACTTATTTAATTTCAATCACTACAGATGGTGAGCTAGAAAATTTGAAGCTCGCAGAGAAGGACCTAAGATCGAAAGGGGTAGCCATATTTTAGTTTTTATATTTCTTTCAGAAGGACAAAATAAAAATATTTATATTGAAAATGGATTTGGCAACTGGTCTATAGGTTTCTTTGCTACCTTGCAGGGAGGATATCATCCCTAGTGGAGCCAGCTGTTAGCACTATATTTGAAATTATGGATTGTTTAATTGAATGGTTTGGAAATGCTCATATTTGAAAATTTTGTTGAACCTCTCTTTAGATTAATGGGTTAGCATGATATTTCATCATGGGTCGTTGGATGAACAAAGGGATTTGATCTACGATGGTCGATCATTTTGCTGTTTGAAACATGACGATCCACTATTTGAAACATGGGGAATAAATTGAAATGTTCTAATTAGTAGAATGGTGGTAAAAGGTGTGAGATATTGACGGCTCAGATTAAAGAGGATGTAGATCAAAGGTGGAAAGAAATTTCGCAGATCGAAGATGCAAGGAAAAACTAAATTTTCGGATTTGCGGAATCCATTAAATAGGTGCAACTTTGAAGGACTGAGATTGATACAAGGTAATATAAACTACGTTGGATCATTTTGTAGATTGAACACACTCGAAAGAAATAAGTTTTATAATTTTCAGAATTGGTTAATTGGTGGAGAGATCATATAGACAAGATGTGAGCAGAGATAGTTCTACGGTCGAAAAAAATTTCATTTATTGAACTTGCGCGAAAAAATTCAAGATTGAAATCTATGGAAAGTGGTAGGGGCCACATTGATCAACGATTGTGATAGTGTTCAGGTTTTTATCGACAGACAAGGTGCATTCTGCAAACAGAAGTTGCTTGATTAATCAGGTTTGAAATGATCAGTGGAATGTTAAATCCTTTCACAGTTTGACGGTTCTGATGAAGGTAGATTGCATATCAATGGTTGATATTGATGCCACCAAATCAAGTTGTGTAGGGTGATAATGTTGAGTCTTGGTATTGAGATCTCATGCATGAAAAAATCATATTTCAAAGAAAAATAAATATACGGTATAGATTACAGGAGAAGCACAATGGTTATGAAACATAAAAAAATATAAAAACACCTACGTGGAGTTCAAAGGTTTGTTTTTTCTGAGCATTGGAATTGACGATAACCCTAACTGTGCACAAAGTGCCAACATGGATGAATCAAAACACCATGCTAATTAACAAGGTAGGCATCCTGAAACTTTCCAAATATTTCTGAAAATTGATGAAATTGAAGTGGTAGAAGTGGCAGATAGTGAAAAGTTAGGAGTTTCCTGTCAGAAGGTTGAGGAAAGCTTCGAAGACAAAAATGCTAAAGTTTTTGATACCATTTTATTGAATGAAACAATTGAGATGGATAAAAATAATTTGAAAATTCTTAAGGACCAGGGTAGTGACACCCGTGGTGTTTTCAAGTATTTCTTTTATTTTTTCTCTGTTGACCAGACCCCCAATTGCCTTGAATTTGTCGAGTGGTGTGCGAATAACTATTCCGTAGCTAAAGTAGTCGTCATGTATGAACCTAACTCTAGGATCCTTTTCCATATTCATGCCTCTGTTATCCACAAAACCCTATTTGTCCTTGATCATTTTGTTCATTTATCCTAGGAGTACAAAGAAGAAAAAATCATACAATTCTTCCAAGAGTCTACAGCCGAGAATAAGGAAACCTTTTTGAAATAATTTTCAAATCTTGATAGCGAGGTTATAATTTTATCTTACCCTATTGACCTAGTTTTGTTTAATGAAGAAACCGAGTTATGTATAACTTTAGCTATTCAATTTTTGGGGTTAGACACGAATGGTTATGTTACAGGGTCATTGTTGAGTCTGTTGTTTATATTAATTACTTGCCCCATCGAGTCTGAACTTCTAGGTCATTATTTCTAGTCTTATTTCCTTAAGTTTGGTGAGTTCCTAGCTGAGAACATTCATTCTTAGTTAGTCAACTTCCACAGTACTAGAGTTTTCAAATTTCAGTCCTTTTTCTGAAGATGTTCTTATCACATAACAAAGATAACCTATAGTTTCCTGAGTTGGTAATCTGTGATGAAATGACCTAGATTTATTGCAAGTTCATGAATTTTTTGATGGTCAAAATATACAACATTTTCTTTCAAGAAATATTTCCCAGGGTATTTCCAAAGATGAAGGAAACATTGCAACTTTCCCCTAGTAAAAGGATAGGAGACTGGTTCCTTTCAAAGTCTGAAACAATTATAAGGTTATATGGATTTGTGCACCAGCCTTATATTCTTCCAGATTTTTTGACAACTAGAATATTTTCTTTAGAATTTATTAGACAAAGGATTCCAGTTGAGGAAGAACACATCTTAAGTTTTAAGAAGAGTCCAATCATTGATAATCTGCTCAAAAGCATGGGGTTTTCTTTGGAAGCCGCTATCGACTATTATCCACACCAGGTAATCTCTAAAAGAATACATGGAAACAAAAATAAGCTTTTTGAACATACTGAAGTAGCTAGAGTTAGAGATGAAGCTAATTGGGAAGATTATCCTAACAATACCCCAAATAATATTAGCATGGAACAAGACTCTCTTTCACCCATACTTGGAAATAATTCTTCCCCAATGGATATTTCTAACATAGTTGCAATTGTTGGAAATATTTCGTCATTAATAATTTTTTCAGGAAATTCAAAGAAGAGAGAACACTTAGGTTTCATGGACACTAAAGAAGCATAAACTGCTAGTACACCGAAGAAGGATAAAATTGGACAAGATGGACAAATGGTAAAGGTGAAGAAGAGCAGTGTGAAAGGTAAACAAAAGCATGAAAACTCCAAAGTAATTGGTCTGGAGCTTCAGGAATGTGTATTTGATGGAGTAATCCTAAATAAGTATACACCAAAAGAGGAGTGGTTGAATACCTTCAAGGAAGTGTCTGATAAAATATTTGATGAAACAGTAAAATTATACGAGGAAGTGAGACAATTGCCAAAGCAAGATGTAACTTTAAAAACTGTAAGGGATCATGCCAAAGATACCCTGAGTTTGGCCATGACTGTTGGTAACAAGGTATCAGAGGTGAATGTGAACTTAGAGAATATCCGTACCACAGATATGATACACCTTCATAGAGAAACAGGTGATATCATATATACAAGATTGCTTAAATCTACATTACAGGTGTCTAAACTGGAGTCCAACAAAAAGAAATTTTAGGACCTCCTATAGAAAGAAAAGGTTGACAACAAGGCCCTCAAGGAGGAATTATTGAAAGTTGATGGGAAGTCAGGAAAAGGAGCAGTGCCTCAAAATTTGTTTGATGAAAAAGAGAAAGAAGTTCAGGTGCTAAAGAAGAAATTGAAAATTCCTTCCACTTAGCTTATTCAGACCTCTGAATTGACAGAGTTTGAGAAGGAGAAGGAAGCATTAAGAACTAAATTCATTGATTGTAAAGCCAAGCTGTTAAAACTTGAAGAAAAAGTAAAACTTTGGAAAATGGATGCTAAGCTTCTAATAGAAAATGAGAAGGACATAAAAACTAAGTTCATAGCAAGAGAACAAGAATTACAGGAAAAATGTGAAGAAGTTAAAAATCAATCTACTGTTTCTTTTGTAGAAATAGATGCAACCTCTCTTTCTAAAGAAATTTCTCAGGTAAACCTGAAATATGTAGAACTCACAGGGTTAAAGCAACAAAATAAGAATCTAGAAGAGATAATTTTGAAAAGAGAACAAGAGAAGAAGAAAGTAGAGTAAAAATGCCAAGAACTAATAAATTAGAATATGAAGTTAACAAAGTAGGTGGTTGGCCAAATAGCCTTGCAAGGGGCCAGACATATGATTTGGGATAGAATTATTCTAGAAGCTAAGAAGTTTAGACCATATTTAGATTATATTGCTTTGAAAGTAGCTAGACATAATATTTTGATAGTAAAAAAAGAATTACATAAGAATCCAATGGAAGTAGCTCATAATGCTATCAAATTTTTAAGTACCTTGTCAAAAGATCAAGTTAGAAGGTTTGATATCCAAGACAGAGTTGTTGTTATATCTTGGGCTAGAAAAGTGATTGGAAAGTACAAAATGTTGGATACTGTATAGAATAAAGTTGATATTATAAGTCATAAAGTTAAAGAAGTCGTTAAGTTATTTACTCCATTGGTAAGCAGGGGAATTCCTTTCTTCTGGGAGGAAAAAGGACCTGTTAGGTCATGATTTTGTCTTCCTTAGTTTGATGCTTTTGTTTATGTTTTTGAAATTTGCTAATATTTTTACTTCTAGGAAATTTTGGTGTAAAGGTTAATTTTGAGTTTATGCCTTTTAGTTTTCATCATTTTGATTTTTTCCTATTTTTAAGCTTGCTTTTATAAATTTTGCATAGAGTTCATTCTTGAAGGGTTCTACAACATGTATATTGATTAATGGTTTCATTAATGACACTAAGATCAAAGATTAATCATATAAACCAAGTCTTAAAACTGGATTAGTGATTAAATGACATGAAATTATGTGTTTGGACTTTCTTGTAGCGCAAGAGTGAAATTAATGCACTAGCGTGCTACAAGAAAGTCGCGAGTGCCAAAATAGTCATTTTTCAGACAGATTTTTTCGGGGGTTTCATTCCTAAGGTGTTAATCACATCAATTATCACATTTGATACATGTCTTGCCAGGCTAATCATTGAAACAGGTGTCTGGTCATCGTGTGAGGGAGATCGTGGCAATTGTATGCAAGTTCATGGCAAATGATGACAGGGAGTGGAACGAGGTAGAATTTTCAGGAATAGGTTCCTAAGCTAAAGAATACGAAGGAATTGAAGGTCGTGGTGGAGACATATTGCTGAGAAATCGGAGTTTTGATAGTTGAAGGAAGAATTAGGGCTTCCCAGTGGTGATAGTTCAAAGCAATCTAGATAGTTGAAGACAGTTGGAACATGCAATTCGACACCTAACCTTTCAAGGGATCGACTTCCATTTCCTATATTAAGCTTTGGAGCAAGTACCCCGTGTGACATTTGATACGGTTTGTTAAATTTGGGGGTTTTTCTGATAAAGCCTATAATGTCAAAATTTTAAAGGACATGAATTTACTCACTCAATAGACTTTGAATGATGAGATATTAATCAATATATCTAAGTATTCATCATTTGAGTTAGTAAAGTTTAGAGTAGAACTATTGGAGGTCCCTAAATATATGATTAGGTCAAATTGCTGAAACTTGGCACAAAACATTTCCTAAACTGGTGATAGGGTAGACTGTGAGAGTTTGAAGATAAATAGACAGCGAAAACTGTGCAAATTTGAAGATAAGTAGACTGTGAGATTACTGACAAGTGCTGCAAACCATTCTAAAAATGAAGAAGAGTGGAAAAACTAATAGGGCTCAACCCACTGATCTCAGTTGGATAGATAAATTCCCAGAATGTGCTGAGCTATTTGAAAATGCAGGATGGTTGATGTTTTTCAAGAAAATTGATGGATACAATGCTGAGGTCTCCCATAAGTTTGCTCAGTGTTATGACAAAGGTACTGTATCTTTTGATACTTTGAAATTAAAATTGACCAAAGAGTTGGTAGCTGAGGCAACAGGGGTTAAAAATCAGGGAGCAGTTTGGTTTAAGAAAGTGCCGTTTACCTTTAATGCACAAAGGTACCTACTACCTGGTATAGTTCCAGATTGGGGTAAGGTGTACCCATCCATAACTTCAGGCCTGAATGGGTAGAACCTATTAAGGTTTTACAAAGTTATATTACATGTGAAGGAAGGTATGCCTTCGTTTTTAAATACCATTTCAGGTTTCTTCAACACCTCAGTAATTAATCAAAGATGAACCTGCCCTTATTCTTACTAAAGAGCCTGTAGAAGATGTCTTGCAGAATCAAAGAACACCAAAATTATACTAGACAGTCCATTTTTCACCATGGGCTTATCAAACTCATTATCAATAGTGTTTTGTAGAGTAAAGGGAAAACTTGGGAATATTTCCTTTTTTGGTCAGGGTTTCATAATAGTCAAGAAGGATAGTCTAATAGAAAACAAGCTGATAAAGGACAGACCTTGATCAGAAAGCTAAGACAGAAGACAAAGGTTAAAGAAGAAGACAGTATTAAATTGGAGAAAGTTGCAGAGCCTACAAAATAGGATTGTGAGTCTAAACAACATCTAAATGACATTGATAGCAAAGATTTGTAGTCTGATAATAAGGAGACCGAGCCTGTTCAGGATGATGCACTAGTAGAGACATTTGTTGCTGAGAAGATTGTACTTGT
>LPNX011041388.1:27956-43323 GCA_001517045.1 Pseudotsuga menziesii | reverse complement strand
CAACTTGCACATGGTGGGACTCATGGACTAGGCAAATAAGACAAAATAAATGAAATAATGTCTAAGTGGATAAATACTATGGGTTGATTATTCTAACACAAAGAGCTTCAGTTTTCCTATATTGTGACAGATGACAAGAACCCTACCAACCATCCTCTGTATGCTGTTGATAAAGATTTGGGTACTTGCATGTTACATTTTAGTGATGATGACAATACTACTGGTTTGTTACAGGTTGAAAAGGAACAACCAGTTAATTGCAGCAAGGAACAGGAAGATGAGCTTTGCAATTATACTTTGATGGATCATATTGCAAAGAAGGTGTTGGAGCAGGGGTTCTTCTCATATCCCCTAGTGGTGAAATAGTAAAGCTGATGTATAAATTAGAATTTATTACTACAAAAAATACTGCTGAATATGAATCATTTCTCTTAGGATTGAAGGATGCCAAAGATTTAGGCATTCAACAGATTTCTGCACATGGTAACTCCGAATTAGTTGTTCAGTAGGTGAGGAACAACTATCAAGTGAAACAGGATTTGCTAAAAGTCTATCGAAATGAGGTATGGGACATGGTTGATAATTATTTTGTAGCTTTTAACATTACCTATGTTCCAAGGGACCATAATTAGACTGCTGATTCATTGGCCCTAGCTGCTACACATTTTAGAATTCCCAAAACCAAATAGTTGAGGTATCCCATTGAGGTTAGGTATAGAGCATCTGTACCTGATAATGTAAAGCAGTGGAGAGTGTTTGAAGATGACATTGAAATTAAAAGATTTTTGGAGCTTACACATGAGTTTTCTAATTCCCTGATTGATCAAGAGGAAGATGATGAGGATGGAGATGTGGAAGAGATTGCTGAAAATGAAATAGATGGACACAAGATCATTGAACTAAAAGGTAATTTCATCCCAAAAGGTTTGGTACCTTTAGAAAGAATACTTTCAAAATATGATACACCTCTAAAACCTATTGTACTGTCTTCAGAAGAGAATGTGGTGGATTGTAACATTAGCACTGCAGAACATCCAAGAATGGTGAAAATTTTAAAAACACTTACAGTTGAACAGAGAAACATGTAAATAAAGTTGTTAAAGGAACATGTTGATGTTTTTGCATGGTCCTATGAAGAATTGAGAACATATGATACTAGAATTATACAACATAAAGTCCCTTTAAAACTGAGTGTTAAAGTTTTTCGTCAGAAATTAAGAAGGATTAATCCAGCCTTGTTTCCTGTTATTGAAAAAGAAGTGAAGAAGTTATTAGATGCCAAGATCATTGTTCCTCTCAGGTACTCTTCATGGGTGGCTAATATAGTTCCTGTTAGGAAAAAGAATGGAGAAATCAGACTATGTGTTGACTTTAGAAACTTGAACAGATCTTCATTAAAGGATAATTATTCTCTGCCTAAAATTGAGCAAATATTGTAGAAGGTTGTTGGGGCATAGAGGATTTATATGGTTGATGGTTTCTCAGGATACAATCAGATTTCTATGCATCCTGATGATAAGGAGAAAACAACTTTTACCACTCCCTGGGGAACTTTCATGTATGATAAGATGCCTTTTGGTTTAATGAATCCTGGAGCAACTTTTCAGAGAGCTATGGATATAGCTTTTGTAGGGGAAAAGGACAAGTTTGTGGTAATTTACTTAGATGATGTTACTGTATTTTCACAATCAGATGATGAACATCTAAAACATTTGAAATAGACTTTCTTAATATGCAGAAAATTTGGTTTGTCCTTGAATCCAAAGAAGTCGCACTTTGCTGTACAACGAAAATTACTGGGTCATTTAGTTTCAGCTGATGGTATAAGGATTGACCCCGAAAGGGTAAAAGCAATATTGAATATAAGTCTGCCTAGGAGTAAAAAATATGTCCAATCTTTCATTGGTAAAATCAACTTTCTGCATTGGTTTATACCAAACTTTGCTGAGACTATCAAGCAGATTATAGCCATGCTAAAAAAGGATCAAGAATTCAAATGGACCACTGAAGCAAAGAATGCATTTGAAAAAATCAAGATGGCCCTTACTGAAGCCCCTGTATTAGTAAGTTCATATTTCACCAAAGAATTTCTAACATTTTCCTTTGCATCTGAATATACACTAGCAGCTGTTCTATTGCAGAAGAATAAGGAGGTTCTTAAGCAACCTATTGCATTCTTCAGCAAAACTCTTAGAGATTCTGAATTAAAATACAACATCTTGGAAAAACAGGCTTATTATTTGGTGAAAGCTTTGAATTTTTTCAGAATCTGTGTTTTGCATTCTAAATTTATTTCATATGTACCTAATGCTGCTGTAAAAGATGTTTTGACATAGCCTGACAGCGAGGGGAAAAGAGGCAAGTCGATTGCTAAAATCATGGAGTATGATGTAGATATCAGACCCACCAAACTAGTCAAGGGACAGGGTTTAGCCAAGCTAATGGCTGAATCAAACTGCCAAGCTTTAGGACTGCATGTGATGGTAGAAAAGCTAGCTCAGGAAGAAAATCAAGCAGAGTTGGAGAAAGAGAAGATTATGGACTTCTATTCAGCATCCACATGGTATGCAGACATTGTGTATTTTCTGTTGTATTTGCAAAGTCCTGAACATTCAGATAGAAAGGCTGCTAAATCTTTGAAGCTAAGAACTATTAAGTACTGTTTGATAGAACATTAGTTATTTTGGAAGGACCTAGGGGGTATTCTACTCAGATGCTTAGATAAACCTGAAACTGAAGGGGTGATTTTTGAATCTGATGAGGGTGCTTGTGGAGGTCACAAGTACTGGAAGGAAAAATAATACAAGCTCTTAAGAGATGGGTACTATTGTCTCTCTTTATTTGCAGATGTATATCAGCAAGTAAGAGCTTGCATCCCTTGTCAGAAGTTTTCTGGTAAACAAAAATTGTTGTCATTACCTTGAAAACCAATTTCAGTAAGTGCTCCTTTCTAGTAGTGGGGCCTGGATTTTATAGGAGATATAAGTCCATATTCCTCAGGACAACATAGGTGGATTTTGACTACAACAGACTTCTTTACCAAATGGGTGGAAGCTATCCCTACTAGGAATGCCATAGATAAGGTGATTATGGAATTTATTGAAGAAAATCTCCTCAGTAGGTTTGGGTATCCTTAGAAAATAGTAACAGATAATGCAAAAGTTTTTAAGTCTAAGGAAATGGAAGCATTTTGTGAAAAGAATGGTATCTTGTTGAAACATTCAACTCCTTACTATCCCCAAGGTAATGGTTTAGTTGAGTCCTCAAATAAAAATATCATTCAGAGTATCAGGAAACTGCTGAAGCATAATAAAAGATCATGGGATTCTATGCTGAAATATGCATTATGGGCTGATAGAATAACAATCAAGCAAGCAATTGGAACTTCTAATTTCCAATTAGTGGATGGTACAGATGCAGTTTTTCTTGTTCAGTTGGGCATTCCAGTGATGAAGTTTTTTCAGAATTGTTAGCAAGAACCTAATGATGGGCAGAGAAGGATTTAAGAGATGATAGAGTTGCAGCAGAATAGAGAAAGAGTGGAAGAAAAGGCATAGTTATACAAATTGAAGATAAAAGACAGATTTGACAGGAAAATCAAAGACAACACTTTCTCAATTGGTGACATGGTTCTAAGGTGGGATGCCAGGAAAGAGAAAAAAGGGAAACATGGCAAATTTGACAACCTATGGTTTGGCCCTTTCCTAATATCTAAGTTTTTGGAAAATAACACTTTCGTCCTACAGACTTTGGAGGGTGAGGAATTGTCAAGTCCAGTTAATGGACGATTCCTCAAGCATTTCTACAGTTTTTGAGGGGAATTTAGTTTTTCATTGTATATACTGGTGTGAGTAAAACATAATGAGGACTCCATAACCCAATGGAAATTTTGTAGATTAGCAGGTAACAGGAAATGAGGCACTGGTCTACAGGTTCTTGAAGCCTCACAAGGAGGACGTCATCCCGCAGCAGGAGCCAGATGTTAGGTCATGATTTTGTCTTCCTTAGTTTGATGCTTTTGTTTATGTTTTTGAAATTTGCTAATATTTTTACTTCTAGGAAATTTTGGTGTAAAGGTTAATTTTGAGTTTATGCCTTTTAGTTTTCATCATTTTGATTTTTTCCTATTTTTAAGCTTGCTTTTATAAATTTTGCGTAGAGTTCATTCTTGAAGGGTTCTACAAGGTGTATATTGATTAATGGTTTCATTAATGACACTAGGATCAAAGATTAATCATATAAACCAAGTCTTAAAACTGGATTAGTGATTAAATGACATGAAATTATGTGTTTGGACTTTCTTGTAGCACAAGAGCAAAATTAATGCACTAGTGCACTACAAGAAAGTCACGAGTGCCAAAATAGTCATTTTTCAGGCTGATTTTTTTGGGGGTTTCATTCCTAAGGTGTTAATCACATCAATGATCACATTTGATACATGTCTTGCCAGGCTAATCATTGAAACAGGTGTCTGGTCATCGTGTGAGGGAGTTTGTGGCAATTGTATGCAAGTTCATGGCAAATGATGACAGTGAGTGGAATGAGGTAGAATTTTTGAGAATAGGTTCCTAAGCTAAAGAATACGAAGGCATTGAAGGTCGTGGTGGAGACATATTGCTGAGAAATCAGATTTTTGAAAGTGGAAGGAAGAATTAGAGCTTCCCAGTGGTGACAGTTTAAAGCGATCTAGACAGTTGAAGACAGTTGGAACGTGCAATTCGACACCTAACATTTCAAGGGATCGACTTCCAATGCCTGTATTAAGCTTTGGAGTAGGTACCCTGCGTGACATTTGATAGGGTTTGTTAAATTTGGGGGTTTTTCTGATAAAGCCTATAATGTCAAAATTTTAAAGAAGGACATGAATTTACTCACTCAATAGACTTTGAATGATTAGATATTAATCAATATATCTAATTATTCATCATTTGAGTTAGTAAAGTTCAGAGCATAACTATTGGAGGTCCCTGAATTTGTGATTAGGTCAAATTTCTGAAACTTGGCACAAAACATTTCCGAAACTGGTGATAGGGAAGACTGTGAGAGTTTGAAGATAAATAGACTGCCAAAATTATGCAAATTTGAAGATAAATAGACTGTGAGATTACTGACAAGTGTTGCAAACCATACTAAAAATGAATAAGAGTGGAAAACCTAATAGGGCTGATCCCACTGATCTCAGTTGGATAGATAAATTCCCAGAATGTGCTGAACTATTTGAAAATGCAGGATGGTTGATGTTTTTCAAGAAAATTGATGGATACAATGCTGAGGTATCCCATAAGTTTTCTCAGTGTTATGACAAAGATACTGTATCTTTTGATAATTTGAAATTCAAATTGACCAAAGAGTTGGTAGCTGAGGCAACATGGGTTAAAAATGAGGGAGAACTTTGGTTTAAGAAAGTGCCATTTACCTTTAATGCACAAAGGTACCTACTGCCTGGTATAGTTCCAGATTGGGGTAAAGGTGTGCCCATCGATAACTTCAGGCCTGAATGGGTAGAACCTATTAAGGTTTTACAAAGTTATATTACATGTGAAGGAAGGTATGCCTTCATTTTTAATTACCATTTCAGGTTTCTTCAACACCTCAGTAATGAATCAAAGATGAACCTGTGCTTCTTCTTGCTAAAGAGCCTGCAGAAGATGTCTTGCAGAATCAAAGAACACCAAACTTATACTAGACACTCCATTTTTCACCATGGGCTTATCAAACTCATTATCAACAGTGTTTTGTAGAGTAAAGGGAAAACTTGGGAATATTTCCGTTTTTGGTCAGGGTTTCAGAATAGTCAAGAAGGACAGTCTAATAGAAAACAAGCTGATAAAGGACATACCTTGATCAGAAAGCTAAGACAGAAGACAAAGGTTAAAGAAGAAGATGGTATTAATTTGGAGGAAGTTACAGGGCTTGCAAAAGAAGATTGTGAGTCTAAACAACATCTAAATGAGATTGATAGCGAAGATTTGCAGCCTAATAATAAGGAGATCGAGCCTGTTCAGGATGATGCACCAACAGAGACATTTGTTGCTGAGAATATTGTACTTGAAGAGAAATTTTTAGGTGATGAAGAGGATACTAAAGTCCAAAAACAAAGTCCAATCACTGTGCTGTCAGAGGATGAGGTAGGCCTGTTTGAGGATGATAAACTTCCTATTAATGATGAAACTAAGGTTGGAACTAAAAGGGAATTTCATAGTCAGGAAGATGAGGTAGTAGTACCAAAGAGAAAGAAGCTAAAATTCATTGAATTTGCCTCATTCACCCATCAGGGAAAAAATTTCAAAATGTTAGGGGAACTAGCTCTTAGGTGGAATCCAAAAACTAGACTCAGAAACAAGCTCAGGCTGAATATGAAGAAATTTCTAAACCCTAAATTGAATAAAGAAGGAGTAACTGTGATTGATGACTCCTCCTCTGATGAAAAACTGGATGTTGATAAGGGTGACAACAAAGGGAAAAGACCAATGAAATCAGAAAAAGAATCTGCCCTTATTGAGACTAAACTGTTTGATGTATTTTTAGAGATATGAAGCCAAATGTTAAAGGAACAACAAGAAGGTGAGCTAGAGGTTTCTCACTCAGAAAACAAGCTGATGGTTGATGAAAATGTTCCGTGTGAAGCTGAGACTAAAGAAAACCTAAGTTTTCATGACACTCCTACAGAATTGCTACTTGAAGATGAATAAATCTATCGGGGACTAAACATTACACGACTTCCCAATGAGAGGCAAAGTACAACAGGAAATAAAGCATTTGATTTAGAGAAAGAGAATTTACAGAGAACTATAAAGCAGTATAAACATCAGGTGGAATATATGCAGGAGACAAATGACGTCTTGGTTGTGGCCAATAGAAGACTCAGAGAGGATCTGGATGAGGTGAATAGCCACTATCAGGAGCTGATTGCAGTCTCAAAAGAGGCATTGAAAAGAAAAAGAAATACAGAGTCACAATTTACAATGTTAAAACAAACCATCAAATATCTACAACAACAAAATGAAGAACTCACTAGAAATATGGCAGAGATGGAAGCAGAGCAACTGAAGGCTAGGAGAAAGGCCCAAGCCCTAGAAGGGATATCCTTGTTAGCAGAGGCAGCTAAAGATCTATGAGGCTTGTTAACACAATCAATTATTTGTTATGTTTTGAAGGATATTTCATTTTTGTAATTATTATTTTGAGAGAACCATTTCGATGAGTAGGCTGAAAAGCAGTTAGGGTTTATCCCTTAATTGAATTTTGAACGACAGTTTTAATGTAGGTCACAAAGAGGACTAGAGGTTCGATTATTTTTTGGCTGGAAAGAGGAGGTCTACAGACTTGTTCATAAGATAAGTAAATGACTCTTATTTGTATTTGAAATACTGATTATGAAATATATGCTCCATTTACCCTTCAGTTTTTTCATTGGCTTCATTTATAGCTTGTTTTAGCTACTCAAGTGGTAATTTCATTGCTGGTTTAAAGTTTTTATGCTTGTAGTGCTTGCCATTTGTGGATGAACTTCATTGTTGTTTTCTGTTGAATACATGGATATTATGTTATGCATCTCAATTTTTCTATGCTTGTGATTTAGTTTTTATTTGGGTTATGAATGCATTCCCTCTTGTCATCAAACTTCACAACCAGAAAACCTTAAAAAACCCTAAAACCCCTATTTTGTTTTATTGAGATATTTGAGATTATGTTGGCTTGTTTTCTTGTAGTCTGGAAACAATTTCTGGCATAAACAGGACCATTATTGTATCAACAGTAATATCTTGATAAATTGGTCATTTGCAGGTCAGATCACAGTAAGTTTGAATATACGAAGCAGGCTTCGTCTAGAAGAGTCATGTTTGATATATTCATAATTGTATGTAATTTGTATAATTCCATATTCACATATTCATATAATTTCATAAATTGCATATTCATATATTCAATTTCATAATGTTCTAGTTCATAATTTATATATATACATGTTAAATTGTTTAGAATTTAATTATAATTTTATAATTAATTCATAAACTCATATACATTGTATGTGCATGTATATATACAACCTTCTAAAACCGCTTATGTACATGTGAAAGAATGGTATGTGTTGTGAAAGAATTGAAAAAAATGTTTAATGACTACACTAAATTACATATATACAAAGTAAGTGTATTATAGTATGAGTAGTTCTAATTTTCCAATGAAATTAGAGAATGGTTGATGAATGTATATAATTATATAGTGCATAAGATTCTAACATAATATCTAGTTCTGAATGAATATGCATATATCCATTAGCCTCACATAACCTCACATACAAATGAATTTTATAATTTGAAGATATAGCCTCACATGTAAATGAATTATAATTTGATAATATAGCCTCACATATCTATGATTTTTATGTTAAAAATTACAAAGATTGTTCTCAATGGGAGTTGATTGCACCGTCATAGGTTGACTTACATCTTCTCCTCTTAACATTGCACTTATTTTCTTCATCTTTTCTATAGCCTTATCTCTCCTTTCATTGATTTTAATATGATTTTAATTTCATATTCATATATGAACATTTTCATAGTGTTCAAATTACAATTACATTACATTATGATGATGATAATTACATTACAATTACAATTACATTACATTACAAGCATGTACAAATGACTAGGAATCATATGGATTTAAGCATTGATGACAATAATGATCTCAAATAAAATCAACAATTAGAATTACAATCACATTAACATGCATAAGCACTAGCCTTACGTCAATGGGACAGTAAGGTAGAGTAACCTAATTTACTTAATAAAATTTAGTTTGGGACATAATTCTCATCTGCAACAACTATGGGAAGTACTTGGTATTGTCCATTAAAATCATTATGAGGAGTACCATAGGAAACCCGAAGTAGCTGGAAATTGAGAGGATATTCTAAGCAAAAAGGGAAATGACCCCTATCAAATTGACTAGATTCCCACCTGTGAGGAAAACTAAAGAGATGTAGTTTGTGGTTGAGAAGTTAGTAGTTTTACTTGCATCGTGAAATGAGGGGTACTGCCCCAATACTCAAGCCTGATACAGGCTTGGGGGTTGAGTGACTACCTTTGAACCAATAGGAATCCGATTTAAATTGGGGTCCATATTCATCCCCAGTTACTACTACAACCATCATTTCTCCACTATGTTCTTCCTCTCGCCTTAGAAGGTGATCCCCTTAGTTTGGTTCTTTGCACCGTCACCATCAAAGCTCTTGTCAACAACACTCCTCACCTTCAAAGAGACACACGACCTCTGACTCTGATTATGATTCCTAACAAACAATGACATTATGATAAGTAAAATAACATGTTATTCAAGCTTGTATAATTTATTTGCTATTTTTTTCACTAACAATGACAATATGATAAGTAAAATAAAATGTTATTCTTGAGCTTGTATTTATTTGTATTTATTCTTGATCTTGTATTTATTTTTGAGATTGTATTTATTTATTGCTAAATCCTGTTCATCCATCACAAAATCGTGCACCCTCTGATTTCTCAAGAGTAATTGGGAAATTCAATGATGTTGGAATGGATGCTAATTGTTTAAGAGGGTTGGATGATGCCACTCAAGAAGAGTTCGGGAACCCGACCCCTGATCGGACAATCAGAGAGCATGTTATTAACATAATCAAGTTTTACTTTGAACAACAATTAGTGATTACACAAGCTCAAATCCTACATGGATTGATAATAAAAAAAATGGAAACATGCCACAAAGTTGTTGGGTTTTAAGGATGTTAAAAATAAAAATGCATGTGAGAATGTAACAACTGCACTATCTGCATTTGGAAAGTCAAGAAAAATAGATATCAGCGTTGATCCTAGGGAAATTACAACTACTATTATGGCACAAAGCACCTCAATATATCAAATGGTTGGAACAACATCAAATATTCTCCACGTTTCAAGAAAAACACTGCACAAATACACTAAATTCAGGGTAAAGATAGATGACAACGAGGAAGCTGCTCACTGGGCTCTTATATGCAGAGAAGCATATAAAGACGGGATGGAAGAGGGCATCAGATAGAAGGTGATAGATTATTGGGACAACCATTCTCGTGCTATACCAGGTCGAAAACATGTCCTATGACAACGTTCTGGAAGAGGCATTTATAAGGAGCATTTCAAGCATGTTATGGAGATGACAATAGTTAATTTGTTCGAGGAATTCAAAGAATCAAATCCCGATGTCCAGATCTCATTTACCATGTTCAGTAAGTTCAAACCATGTTATATTAGGCTGAATACGATTCGGGGCACTTGTTTTTGTCGATACCACATTGAATTCCAGTTATACTATGACACATTTGTGGATTTTTGCAAAAAACATTGGGATGGTGAACCCACTCCTCACACAGTGTAGGATTTTATTTCTATGATACTATGTAATAGGAATCCTGAAAATGTGTTTTTCATTAAAAGGTGTGTAGGTGGGAGAATATGCCATGAATGTGGTGATTTGGAATTGTTCCATAGAAAGTTTCCTATCAATCCAACACACCCTGGTCCCTGGATTTTCAGATATCACAGTTAAGTGGAAGAGATGTGAGTATGTTTCCATGAATCCGTCATCTTCCTCACATGTTCCATCTAAGAGGATCGACTTGCTTGAGGATGATATTCCTATTTTAGAATTCATGGACAAGTTCCAAAGTCATATTTACAAATACGTTAAACACTCCCATGGGTCTAGGTGGAAAGCTTTAGAATTTAAGCATTCTCGTGAGGTTTTTGAGCCAGGCACAATCCTATTGGTGGTAAACTTTGCTGAGAATTACACATTTCCTCCTCATAGAGAGATACAAAGTGAGTATTATCACTCCCACGAGGTGTCCATGTATTGTATAGACATGCTTAGGTGAGCATTGATGGTAGGGATATCTCTCCTCATTCACACGATGTGATCAAGGAATACCATTTTTATGTCAGTGATGATAGTGAGCATGACACGTTGTTTGTTCAAAATTGCTTTGGGTTGAATTATGATTCATTAAAAAAGAATGGGGTGTCATTTATAGAACACTGGATTTGGTCAAATGGGTGTGCGGGGTAGTTCAAATCACCATGCTCCTTTTATTGGTTGAGTCGCCTTCACAAAGACATCGGAATTCGACACACGTGGAGATTTTTTGAAACAGGACACAGAAAGGGTGAACATGATGGTGCAGGTGCATGCGTGAAATGAGCACTTCGTAGGTACCAAATGTGTCATAGTGCATCTCGACTTAGGTGCTCAGTAGAAGTAGTTGATTTGCGCACACAAANAAAACTTAATTGGAATTTAATAAATGTGTTTGTATTATATATATATATATGATGTTTTTTATTTGATGCAGGTTTTTTGGGATGTTTCCCTTGTCGATGTGAATAGATCCATGCCATGGTATTGCGAGACCATACCTGGTACAAGAGAACTACATTCAGTTCATAGTAAAGACATGGGCATCATATTTTCTATTGAAAAAAGGAAGTATGCATGTTTCTCTGAGTTCTGCATTGATGCTAATGGATTGGGGGTTGATCATTGTGTGAACGATGCATATGTAAAACAATGGAAATATGCCCATCTTAATCCAAAGGGGCCACATCCAATTCTGACATGGCAAGAGATGCATAATGACGAGGAAGTGGTTTCACTAGATCATGATCAGGTTTCTGATTTGGTTAAGCAAGGTACATGATAGTTGATTTAATTTTTAAACCTCTAGTCTTGTACACATGCATATATATATTTAAGATTTCTTTAATACTTGAAATTATTGATGCAGGTGATGTATTTGTTGTAATTGCACCAGCGGGAAATGACGAGCATGTGGCATACTTTTTGATGCGGTGTATGCAAATCAAAAGTAGGTTGGTGTGGCCCTATGTTGATGGAGAGTTCACGTACCAAGTTGGTGACCTAGTTGTGATGGGACACTTTTTTGAAAAAGTGAGAAGACAAGGTGATTATATTATTTACAGAGATTTCATGCCTGAATATATATCTTGTCAGTACAGTCATTTGGTGGTGGAAGCTAGGATACATTTTATTGAAATCAAGGTGAAGAGGGGTGAGCCAAAGAGATGGAAGATGTCAGTAGCTGACCATGATCATATTATGCAGATGTGCATTCCTATAATCCACTGGCTGGATGAATGAAAATTATATGCCACTTTTGGTGTTGACATAATTGACATGCTTTTGAAATGTAATTTTTGTAATATATCATTTTTTTTAATGTAATTTTTGTAAACTTATATATGTGAGTATGTGCATTCACCTATACCTATGAATACCAACAATGTCTTAAGACCATGTTATGGAAGCTCAATTTTGTCTATGTAACTTTTTTTTGGGTGTATTTGTGCAATTACATGTGTATCACACTTTATTTGTGCAAAGTTCTAAATTACATGTTGTAAATAGTAAATCACACTTTATTTTGCAAACTTGTAAATTTTTTTACAAATGAAATCAAATTTAAAATTGTAGTTGTAATTTTTTTTTGTAAATGAAATCAAATTTTACATTGTAATTGTAAATTGTAGTTGTAATTGAAAATTGAAAATTGTGATTGTAATTTGCACCTACTAGATCTTACATTGTAAAGTTGTAAATTTTGTAACATTTTAATTGTAAGTTATGTTAAAAATTGTTAGTTGCGTTCAATTCATAATTTTGCAAACATGTAAACTTTGTAAACATTGTAAATTTTATAAACTTGTAAGTTATTAAATTGCAAAATTATAAAATTTCATAAAAATTGTAAAACATTAATGATTGTTAAATATGTTAAAATTGTAACGGAAAAAAATTTAAACTATAACTGCAAATAATTAAAACATTTAACAACCCATCATGTTCAAAAAAAAGTCCACACACACACACATATATAATCATAAAGTACAAAATAATAAAGTCCACAAATCACCCCTACGCCATTGATTGAGATATTGACCATCATGGCCACTACCATCAACTACACTATGCCCCTAGCCATCCTCATGCTCATCACAAAGAAAATTACCTAGGTCCGAGAACTACAGAAGTTAAAACTATGAACTTTGCAATTCAGTTACATACCACATATTTATATTACATGTATAATGTGACAAAAAATTAAATATATATATGAAACAGAGATATATGAACTCACCTCGCTCGAGTTGAGTTTCAGGTTTGGGAGCCAGGGTGTCTGCTAGGATAGTTGACGAGATACTAGTTATTTATGTTCCAATTGTTTGCACATTTATGTTCATATTATAATTTAGATGTTCAAATTGTAATTCTCAAGATCAAATTGTAATTCATTAATATAGTTATATTTTCATGTCATGGAAATAGACGTAAACACAAAAAAGCTCAGATGAGGGTGTTGAAGTCGTCATGATGTTTGCAGATAAATGGGTTTTCACTCATCAGTCAGGTCCTAATGAAGGATCGTCTCAGCAGACACCCTGGCTCTCAAGGCGAGGTACATGATAGAGGCACTAGGTTTAGGAGCCACGGTGTCAACTATCCTGTACAATATGAACACGATAAATGACTAAAGTTAGAACAAAACAAAGTATTACGTGTTCAACAATTGACTCATTTAGAAATTCAAATTTAGGATGACAGTTAACACATACCTCATGGACGTGAGCGGACAGAACTATAGTGGGACCTCGAATAGATGCATCACTGCCAAAAAGGACCTTCATGAAACTGGGATCCTACATGGAGGTCTAACACAAAGAAAAGTATTAGTTAAAAAAATGATTCATTTGAATATATATTACAATCAAGACAATCAAATGATGACAATAAAGATATACTTGTGCCATCGGTTGAGGCCTGCATCTATTATGTAGTATAAAATATGCATTGCAAGCTCTAATAGAATAATGCACCATGGTGTCATGATCAAGAATGTAGAGAATATCATTATCCACCCACTGTTATTTAGGATATGTAAGTGCATTGGGTTCCCTACATCTCTCTGTCTGCACAACCATCATGGTACGATGCATTTTCATGTGTGTCGTCTCTACTAGTGCACTCTGCCCCTCAATCGCTAGCTGAGATGACTCAGCTACATCATTTGTCCTAAGAAATGTCCTGGTAGAGAAACCTACCAAAGGCTCTAGCTCCGGCTGAGCTCCATGGTATCTCATAGCCCAGGACACGCATGACTGTGTCCCCCGCCAGCACCAAAGAAGCTGGAGGGTGTGCTAGTGTAATCTGCGTGCATCCCTAAGACAAAATATGCATATATATGTTTTTCAAAGTACAGTGGGACCTGTTCATGGTGGGGAAACATGCCGATGCTCCAATAAACATGTCATATACATAAGACGCTTCAGTCTCTAGCTTAAACTTCTTAAGTCTAAGCGGTTGACTAGTGGGGCATTCATGAGGGATAATCAAATAATGTTCCCTTCACATCATGGCCAGCTGTTGTATCTCTCACTGTAGGCCAGTTATCATAACCCATCACTGCGACCCTTATTCTCTGACATGTAGTGGCCCAAAGAGAACTCAATGGTCCGATGGACTTGTAAATATTCAGTAGATTGTCTATTGCCTCTAACATCATCCTCATCGAACGTGATGCGAGAGAGTGGTCTGAAATGGAGTAGACATTATCCCGCAAACAACCACGCTGACTAGTAATGTATTGCAGCACGATGCGTGTGATCTCATCCTCCCATGGTGCTTCCTCAGGAGGGTCAGGGCCTTGTTGTGTAGTAACGACACCTGAAAATTAGATGAAAACATAAATGTCAGTAAAAATACATACATCAACTATAGGTGAATTTGAAATCAATTTAATTTAAAGGTACTAATAATTGAAAGGAAAATATATATGCATTTAATGTACCTGTCTCATGAGAAAACTCCCCACTGACACCAGTAGTATCCTCCTCGCCCCTCACATCCACAAGGTGACTCACACTATGGCTGCCACTCGGCTCCCTAGCTGGACCGTGTATTGGCATAGGTCACATGCGCGAACCTATGAAAATAGAGACATACAAATTGATGATTAAATATACACATGCGAAACAATTTTATTTTATGTAACTAACAACAAAGAGTACATCACATGCAATTGTATACTTACGAGTCCTCTCCCGACCTCCGGAGCAAGGAATGGCCGTAGATCCACCAGTTCTATGCCTTTGATGAATCGAAGAACCCCATTGTGTAGATGCATATGCATGAAACAAGGCATAATAAATGTAGTCAACATACAATATCAGATAAATGATAAATATTAGTAAAGATGTATAAGAGATAATCATAATTTTATTAGCAAAGTAAAATAACAAAGTATAAATAATTTGATAGTATTTCATAGGACCAC
>LPNX011041388.1:4946-27850 GCA_001517045.1 Pseudotsuga menziesii | reverse complement strand
CAGTTGTTAATGAGGTTTGGAGGACCTCCTCTCATTTGGATCAATTCTATTCTTATTTCATAAATTTATTATTGGATTCAAACTTGGTGGATGTCTTTTCCTATCCAATGGCCCCAACTTCGAGGAATGATATGAATGGGCCTTTTAGGGCATCTAAAAGACTTGATCGGTTTCTTGTTTTAGATACTTTGTCTAAAATTGTCTACAGATTTCGTTCTTGGACATTCATCTCTAGCATCTCTAGCCACTTTTGAGTCTAGGGTAAATGATGTTGTTTATGGAGCTCTCAATGCCATCTTTATTTTCCTCGAACCTAGGAGTTCAAAATTGAGCTTTCTTTCGATGATTTCAAACCTATAACACTCTATAATTTGGTATATAAAATTCTCTCAAAAATAATTGGGATTAAGCCAATGTTAGCAAAATGTATTTCTAGAGAACAATTTGGGTTCGTCGCCAAGAGAAAGTTTTTAGATGTTATTATGGAGGGCCTTAGCATGATCACTAGGAAGAAAAAGTGGATAATTCCTTCGGTGGATAATTTCATTCCTTACAAATGAAAACGTATACTTCAATTACTATAGTAGGTTAATTATTTCATTTCAACTTTTTAAATAAATTTTAAATAAATATAATTTCAATTTTTTTAATGATTTAAAGTCACAACTTATGTATTTAATTAATTCTTTCATCCATTTTTTTAAAATTAAATTACGGTTCCAGTTTTCCATAATTTAATGTATAAACTTATATATTTTATTAGTAATATTTGTTACTATTATTTTAAAATATTCTAAATTTATAATTTATAATTTTCAAAACATTGAATATAAATCTATGTTAATTTTCTAAAAAATATCAAAAATATAATTTTATCTAAATTATGGATTTCTATTAATTTTTTAATTTGATATTCTTTAAAAAGAAATAACTCATGAATTTTTATTAATTTTTTAATTTTATTTTCTTTAATTTAAAAAATACTTCTATTTTTTCATAATTTAAAATCAAATCTTATATACCTCATTAATATTTCTATTGGATTTTCTTTGATAAATCCAAAAATACATAACTACACTTTTTATAAATTAAAATTAAAATTTATACATATATTTAATATTATTTGTTTTCTTTCAAAAAATAAAAAAGGATGATCCACATTTTCATAGTACTTTTGTTTGAACTTAAAAAAACAAAAATACATAAGTACACTTTTCAATAAACTAAAATAAAAATATGTCAACTAATAAGTCAAAACATACATATAATATTTTATTATGAAAAAAATATTTANTATATATATATATATATATATTATAATTAATATATATATTTATTTAAACTTGAATATATATCAAAATATTTAAATTAAAATATATGGGTTGTTTAGATAAACGTCTCAGTCAGTTTAAGGTTCGTGATTGTCTCACGTCTAGGGTTTGTATTTTTTTCAATCCTTCGTATATTTTTGAAGGATTAAAAAAAATTGGGCAACATTTCTACTTTCTCGTTACCCATTTCAAAATTAAACCGATAGCATAAACACTACTGGTTGATACAAATATTTATACAAACTATAAATTTAATGTTAAAATTTAACAAAATCGAATTTTTTCAATCCTCTGTGTATTCTCGGAGGATTAAAAAAATTTGGGCATCATTTCTGCTTCCCTGGTACACATTTAAAAATTAAACCGGAAGCATAAACGCTACCGGTTGAAAAAATATATATAAAACAAAACAAAACAAAAATTAAATAAATAACAAATTTCAATTACAATTTTATAAAAATACGGCAGCATTTCTTCGTGCTGACACACATTTCATTAATATTAGACCAAAAAAACTAACCTAAAAGATCTAAAACAATGATTTTTTACAATTTTAAGCTAACATTTTTCAATTTTAAAACTTTTAAAAAACAAATAAATTTCCATTTAAATTTCAAAAAACAAGGTTTGGGGGTTACCTCTCTATTCCGACATTGTGGTGAAAGGGACCGGTGGTCGTGTCTTGCATCGTAGCTTGATTGATATCTCTGTTTGTGTCGTAGCTCGATCGAGGTGCTTATGTGGAGAAAATGAGAATGAGGCCGCAATTGCCTGCGGCATTTTTAATTTTTTTTTTAAACAGGGACCTCAGTCGAGGTCAATAGCTCGATTTAGATTTTATTAAACCCTTGATCAAGCTATTGGTAAGCCGTCGATCGAGTTCATAACACCTAGATCAAGGGTGTATCAAAAGCTCAATCGAGGTTTTAATAAAAACTCGAACAAGGGTTTGTTAAACCCTTGATCGAGGTTTTAAGACCTCGATCGAGGGTATGTTTTTTTCCTTTTTCCAAAATTGCCTTGCCAAAAATTATAACCCACCTCCATGGATGCACCATTTTCTTAATCTGCAAGGTTAGATGTTGATCGACAAAAATAGTAGATCAACGGTCGAAATTGCATCTGCAAAAAAGATCAATGGTTGATATTGGTCACGAAGGTTCCACTATAGAATATGCAAAGAATCAGATCAACGATGCGAAAAGTATAAAAGATTAAGTTAACGGATTTTGGAGTTTCTACAACCCACAACCTGCAATCCGCAATTCGCGGAATGCAGAATGCAAAAGGTGGGATGTAAAATATTAAGTTAACTATTTTTGGATTTTCTGCATCCTGAAAACCGCAATCCGCATTTGCGAAATGCAAAATGCGGAATATGAGAAGTAAAATATTAAGTTTATGTATTTTGGAGTTTCCAGGACCCGTAATCTTTAGAGGAAATTTCAACTCAAAATGGGCCTTTTAACTTTGATTAAAATTCCATGTCATCATGTGTTAGCCAATGAAATTGCTTTAAATTGAAATACCGTATAGTTCTTAAACACTTTTTTAATATAAATTTGGGGATAGGTATCATAAAAAAAACTACTTTTTTTGTTTGTATTTTTGATATTTCTCCCCATGTTTTTACTCAAATTTTGATTGGGAGAGCTCTTTGGATGCGAAATTAAATTTTGCATCCAACGAATACCCACTTGGCATACTTTTGACAGACCCCACTACCCCAAAAAAAAAGAAATACCTGAAAAAATGTGACGATGACATCATCATCACATTTTTTTAGGTATTTCTTATTTTAGGGGTAGCAGGGTCCGTCAAAAGTATGCCGAGTGGGTACTCGTTGGATGCAGAATTAATTCTACATCCAAAGAGCTCTCCCGATCGAAATTTGAGTAAAAACACGGGAAGATATGTCGAAAATACAAACAAAAAAATAGTTTTTTTCTTTTATTCCTCCAAAATTAATAAATATTATTTTATTAATTCTTTTTAGGAGGCCCATTTTGAGTTGAAATTTCCTCTACTATATTTGAGGAATGCAAAATACAGAACGCAAGAAGTAAAAGATTAAGATCACGGATTTTGGAGTTTCCGCGACCCGCAACCCGCAATCCGCATTTGCAGAATGCAGAAGGCGAAAGGCGCGAAGTAAAATATTAAGTTGAAGGATTTTGGAATTTTCGAGACCTGCAACCTGCAATTCGCACTGACAGAATGCAGAATGCGGAAGGCGGGAAGTAAAAGATTAAGTTGACGGAATTTGGAGTTTCTGCAACCAGCAACCCGCAATCCACATTTGCGAAATGCAGAATGCATAAATTCAAGGATTAATTTAACGGAAACTGGATTTTCTGTAACCCGCAATCCTTATCAGGTCAATATCGACGGTCAGGGTTGATTCCATGAGGAATCAACGGTGCAGAAGGTAAGCGATTTATTTAACGGAATTTTGGATTCTTCATTCCACCTTGTGGAATGCAAAATGTAGAACACGGAATCGGAACTGCGGAATGGTTCTTGCGGAAGAACAGTAACTCAACTTTTTGAGTTTTTATTTGGGAAATCTATTCTTTTTTGAAAATGGTTTTAAGATTTTAAGTAGATGATGATCATTTCATATGGCCAGGGTTATTCTTTAAACTCTTTATTTGTTTGTAATTCCTCATAACACTTAGGTATTTTATTAATTTGTCCAAAGATATATGTTAGGATTATTAATCCTCCATTGACCATACTGTCTATTAGAATAATTTTGCCTAACTTAGGAGCCTTAATTTACTAATTGGTCCCACAAGTATAATTGGGTCCACTTGGCCTAATGGGGCCACATGTACTAGTTACTGGAGTGTGGGGAACACTACTATAGGTTAACTGCCACTTATTGCATGTGCATACCTGATTTTGAGCACCTCCTAGACCAATCCCTACAGTTTAGGAGCCATTGGGAGTCCCGTCACCAACCTACTTCAGTTAGTTGAAGTTAGTACTAGTTAGTCTCAGTTAGCCCCTAGTTACATTCAGTTAGTTCACATACAGTTAGCTAATGCATGTCTTGCATGGATAATGCATGGATGCATGTGGAGTAGGCACTTTTTCCCACCTACCACACTCAGTTGCATTGAGTTAACTAGCTGTCAGTGTTTGTTTGAGTTGTTGGACATCTGGGAGTTAATCTACTGGAATCCGATATTGATTGAGAGACCATGAGTTAGAGATTTAGTTAGATACAGTTATATCCACTTGGGAAATTTGAATTCATACCCCATGCATTTGAATACTTTCCAATGTAAACTATTGTAAAACTGTATATTATTATTGTGAATGACAATGCAAATTCCTGAGCAATACTTGTCTGATTCCTGTGTGGTTTGTCTTGTTCAGTTTGTATCTTCATTATCCATCTATTTGCTACAAACATTATTATAAATATCTACTTGAATATATAATATGGTATAAGATCTTTCTCAGGAAGGTTTCATGCTTGTTTCTCCCCATTGAACATCAGAAGCAGCTGGGTTTCCACAGAAGTCCCCTATGAAAATTTGCTAGCTCTGGATTTATTCAGAGCAGTGGATAGGGCGTGACGGACCCTGAAATTTTTTTCATGCTGGGAGCAAAAGAATGATTCTAGCAGTTCATATGTTTTAGTGTATTATTGCAGTGAAATTGATAGGTGCTACATAGCTTGTGTGAATTTTTGTAGTACTTCAAGTCAGAGCAATTGTAAGCTCTCAAACTCCTAAACCACTGATCCTCACAACTTCCAATTATCTTGATTAGAGGATTGATATGCAGCTTGCCTTGTGCAAGCATGGCTACCACAGGATCATAAATGGATGGGATCCTGAGCCCCATCAGCCGATAGAACGGAACAAGTTTTTTAACCGTTGTGATGAAGCATTCGGGTACCTATGTACCTATATATCTAGAGATCACCTCTTCCACCTAGAAGGCTTGAGTACTACCAGAGAAAACTGGGAGAAGCTTGATAGCTTATTTAACAAACAAGATGAGATTCAGGAATACATTCTGGAGAATGAGTTGGTATATTTACATCCCAGCAGTTTTGATACTATTAAGGAATTATTTACTAAATTCAATTCTCTAGTACTCTAGTGCAGACAGTGCGGAATGGAGCAGAAGGATGAGCAGAATGTCCATTCCATATTCAGCAAAGAAGGCCCTGAGTATTTTGTATTTGTTTCCATATTTCATTCCAAACGGGAAATGTTTATTGATTGGAAGGTTCCTTCATTAGATTCTTTTTCTGAGTCCTTAATCAAGGAGAAAGAAAAGTTGATTCGAATGGGAGTCATCAAGACATCCAAAGATCAAGCTCTCCTAGTTTCTGACTCTTCCAAAGCACAAGCAAAGGGGAAATTAAAGAATAAGGATCCAAAGGTAGCTGATTCGAAGACTAAACAAAATCAGCAAACTTCTGAAGGAACCTTCGGCTCTAAGATGAAAAATAAAAAGTGTCCCTATTGTATGAGGGGTTTTCATCCAGAAGACTTGTGCATGAAGAAGACCCTAGAACAGATGAAAGCTCTATGTGTATAGAAAAATATTTCCCTTCCACAAAGGGAAGTGATGTCAGATGATAAAGAGTAGACTAAATAAGATGAGATATGCTTGCATGCAAACCTATCTCCATCAAAGGCTTATGCGATAGATTTTGGAGCATCCAACCACATGGTTTCTTCCAAGGAATCCTTCATCACCTTCCCTCTATCAGGAGGACCTTGCAGTCATATGGGAGATGGATCTGAAATTCCATATGTTGAGATAGGTTCATATAAAATCTAGCATGATGATTTCATGCCCTCTCCTATAGAAAAGCAAATTGTTGAAGATGATGAAGAAGCAGATTTTTCCCTACAGTCAATTCGAATGGAAGAAAATCTCCTTGGAGTGACTCCTTCTCTTGCTGCTTCGGAAGTGTATGAGATCCCTGATGTCTCACCTCCTCACATGCTTGATCTAGAAGACAACATTCAAATTTCTATTTGTGAAGAAAAACACTCTTCCTATTTTTTGCAAAAATTCTCCAGTAATTCTTTAAATTTTGTTCATAGTTTACGAGTGACTATTTCAGAAATGATGGAGGAATTTGATTCATCTATATATAATTGTAATGTCCCGGTTTTGACCTCGTTACATTAGATGTATATGATGTGTATATTGTAAATGATAATGGTGTGGAGCTAAAGGCCAAGGCCCCACTATTGATTAGCTATGCTATGTTTTGGGATTTAATTTGTCGCCGATTGTATATCGGGGCATGAAGCATATATTATGTTGGTCATCATGTAGATATGCATCTATAATTAATTAATGAATCCGGCCAGCTACGATCACGGCAACTAAATCGAAGGGGGCATGATTTTCACAAGGATAAGGATGTGGGGAAGTTGTCAAAACTTGGGCCGTTGAGGGAAATACCCATGCGTCTTCTCCCCTTGTATTATCCAACCACCTTCATTGAATAATGGTTGCTGGTGGTTGAGGCAGTTAATGGTTTTGGGAGTGGGGTGGTAGGACTGTCAGTCCACACCCACACACACACTCCACCCCTGTTGACTTCACTCACGCAGGCAATTTCCACTCAACCCACGATTTTGTCTTTTTTTTCTCCTCACGCACAGGCTCTTGGCAGTTTTGGTCTCACGCAGACATTTTTTTTCTTGGCTCCACGAGTTGCTGAACACCCACGCACTGAAATTTTGCGTCCTCCTTGTTGTCTGTTCACCCACGGACAAAAATGGAGCTATTTTTCCTCACACAGGACCTCCATTGTTGTTCATTCCTCACAGGGTCGGATTGTTCCCCACGCACAGGGATTTTCCTGGTTTTCTAGCTACTGCAGCGAGCTGAGAGCCGTGCTTTTTCATCCCCGACTGGCTGTGAAAGGCCATTCACGTTTTTGGCTGTCTCACCGACTATTGGTCTCACGCATAGACTATTTGGGACGTTTTTCCCTGCTGTGAGTTGTGCTCCCTGATAAGCTTCAGGACTGTTATTTTCCCCACGTTGTGATCCATTTTTGCTGTTACGTTTGGGGATTGTTGTAGATGGGTTGAAGTTGGTTTTCCCTGGTTTAAGCTGTGATAGCTAAATTAATTGCCGAAGTGCAATGGTTGGTCTTCGGACTGTGAGAGGAGCAGAGATGTTGGCTTAGATTTGCTTGATAAACTTGGTGGCTGGAAACCACAAAAACAGAGCTAGAGGGCTGGCCTTCTTCTCCATCACCCTTGAATAGCACTGGAAGGGAATGCAGGGCCTGAGGGGCTGTGTAGCAGAGAAGGGACCGATTCCTTGTGTTGGGTGTGGATGGGTGTCTTAGAGGTCAGGCTAGTTCTGGTGTAGGTGTCCTTGGCTCTGTCATGAGCTCACCATCTTGGCAATCTTCCTTCTCCAATTCCTTAATGGCCTGATAAACCCAACTGTGTTGGCTTGGCTGTGTTTTGTGCATCCTTGGCTATGTGTAAGCCTGCTTGTTCCCTTATTCCTTGGAGAATCATGCCCAGCTCGGGGGTGGCAGTGCTGCTGAGAGATTAAGGAGCACACTATCCTATGGTTGGGTGGAACGTTGCAGCGACGTAACTGGTTGCAGATCAAATTCTTCATAAGATAAGTGATCTTGTGTATTTTACCTCTGCAACTATATTTCTGTTAATGATATAAAATGAACATGTTGAATGAATGTTGTTTCCGCTGTGTCTAGTAAATAATTGCATCTGTGCATGATACATGTTCAATTTGCATGTTTAAGCATTTTGTTTCAACAATTTTTGTGTATGCATATGTTCATGGGCTCTTAGCCCGGCATGGAAGCTTGTAGTCGCATCCTCTACACTGGTCGGAGGCATGGGGACGTGACAATAATGATGTTGCTGGTGTGTATATCAGTAATACTAATAATATTATATAAATGATATCATATTATAAGAGTGATCCATTCACTCTCATTAATCTAGAGCTTCCAGTAAATTCCTACAAGATTACATGCACCAAAAATCAGAATTTTTGAAGAAAGAGAAAATTGTCCATCTACCGTCTTGGTGGAGAAATTTTTTGGATCTGATATGAATATTTTTTGATCTGATTTATTTTTTGATCTGATAATATGTGATTCAGGTTTCAATATTCAAGAGCTTTCAGTATTTCTTATAACTGGTTTCACTAATTTTGGAGTGATAAATCAAGCACCGCAAGTCTCTTTCAATTTTGTTGTTGAGGATTCGATGTTAGTTCTTTCTTATGAATTTTATGATATCATATTTTGTAAATTATTGTATCTTTTTGAAGCTATATCAGATTATGGAGCTCAATTATTCGCTCTCAATAGTCCCAGGGCTTCTCTATCTTTGGTCACATGCTCATCTCCTCACAGAACTAGTAAAGAGGGAGACATTCTGCATCTCCCTACACACTTGCTCCTAACACTTGGGGCTGATTTTACCACTTCATGGTTTGCTGTTCAAGGATGAAATATATCAAGTTCTTGGTTGTTCCTCACATGGTTTCAATTCTCAAGAAACTTTACTCTCTCTTCAATTGATTTCAAGTTCTCTACATGGGTCTAGTTTTCACCGTGCAACTATTTATATTTCTAATTCAGTTGAGTACATTGTTCTTCTTCCAAAGAGGAAGATTCCTATGAACATAAGCATGTTGCTTGGATTCATGGGTTCACCTGCACAGAAGAACCAAGATAGTGCTGCTGCATAGTATTAGTAAAAAATTTCACAATTTTTTTCAAAATTTGTATTTCTGCTTATTTTTTACGGGGGAGGGGGAGGGGGGTTTCTCATGAGGTTTTCCCATGTTTCCTCGGTTGTATTAAGCAACATTTTTTACTATATTTTAGATTGTATTTAGATGGCCTATGGACTTGTTACCAGGGCCCATAGTTGTCTAAGTTAGGATTCAGGGGGGATGTTATGATTATTAATCCTCGCTTGACCATATTGTCTATTAGATTAATTTTTCCTAACTTAGGAACCTTAATTAATTAATTGGGTCCACTAGTACAATTGGGTCCACTTGGCATAATGGAGCCACATGTACTAGTCACTCGAGTGTGGGGAACACTGATATAGGTTAACCGCCACTTACTGCATGTGCATGCATCAGTTTGGGTGCCTCCTAGACCAATCCCTACATTTTGGGAGCCACTGGGAGTCCTGACACCAACATACTTCAGTTAGTTGGAGTTAGTACCTATTAGTCTTAGTTATCCCCCAGTTACTTTCATTTAGTTCAAAAATAGTTATCTAGTGCATGTCTTACATGGATAATGCATGGATGCATGTGGAGTAGGCGCCTTTTCCAACCTACCACACTTAGTTTCACTAAGTTAACTAGATGTCACTGTTTGTTTGAGTTGTTGGACATCTAGGAGTTGATCGATTGGACTCTGATATTGATTGAGAGACCATGAGTTAGAGAGTCAGTTAGATACATTCATATCCAATTGGGAAATTCAAATTCATACCTCATCCATTCGAATTATAACACCAGATATTACTATTGTGAATGATACTTCCTGAGCAATACTTGTTCGATTCCTGTGTGGTTTGTCTTATTCGATTTGTATCTTCATTCTCCATCTATTTGCTGCAAACATTATTAGAAATATCTGCTTGAATATCTAAATGGCATTCAAATTATAATAATATATGGTTATAGATTTTTTTATTTTTGCAATTTGAGGTATGTTACATATGGTAACAGAGCATGATTTCAACACTAGGCCTGAATAGGCTCAATACAATACTGCTATAGAAAACAATAAACTAACTCATGTTTATTTTGTCCTAAAAATTATCTTATACACAACAAAAAGAAGTACAAATATATTTTGCAGGAAATATGGCAGATGCGGAATGTCTGCAGAAGAGGAATGTCGCTTGGAACAACCTTTAAATAATGAAGAGGGAAATCTAAGGGATGGAGAGTTCTAGGTAGATGTAAATGAAAGTCAAGACAATAAATCTGAATTAAAAAGGACTATGGATAAACTAAGGTCTGAATTAAGAAAGGATAAGGAAGATAATGAGCAAATTATGAAGGCTCAAGAAGAAATGAACACTATCTTGTTAGCAAAAATTCATAATGAAGAAAAAGATAAAAATGAGGATTTTGATCAAGAACTGCCTACAACTTCCCGGTACAATAAACATAAGGGTAGGAAGATGGAATTTTCCAGACATAACCCTGACACTTCAAGTGAAGAGTCAGTTTAACATCACAGAAAATATCAAGAGTCAAGCAAAAGCAGTGACAGAATTAAAAAGAAGAAAAAGCACAGACCCTATGAGAAAATCTATGGGGATTTCAAGAAAATTAAACCACCCATGTTTAATGGGGAAATTGAGAAGGGAGAGGAGGTAGAGGCTTGGCTGTCTGTAATGAAAAAGTACTTCCAAATTTATAATTACTCAAATGAGTTGAAAGCAAAAATGACCATTTATAGTTTGACTGGAAAGACATATATATGGTGGCAAGACATAGAGAAAGTTAAGGGTATAAAGGAAAGGTATGTAACCTAGAAAACTTTTAAAAAAAAATTTAAAAGAAAAGATTTATCTGAACAGTATTATGAATAAAAATCCAAGGAGTTTTATGAACTAAGGTTAGGGGTTATGACAATGAAATAACTCTACAGTAAGTTCTTAATCTTACTTTGTTACGTCCCTTACATAATTGATGAGAAGCCCAAGATACAATGGTTTCTTAGCTTCTTGTCCTTCATGTTTAAAGAACTGATTGAATATGACAATCCAAGGACACTGGAGGAAGCAATGAGGAAGGCCAACTTCTGTTCTGACAAAAAAAAGAATAAAAGATAAATTATACTAGCTTGAAAAAATCAAAGGCTAAATAATTTTGATTCTAAAAGAAAAGAAAAAAAGTTCCATAAAAACATGGGAAATAATCATAGAGGGTATTAGGGTAACAATTACAAAGGTTTTAAACCTCAATATTCTGCAGTACCCTCAATTGTTCCTAATAAAAACCCAGCACAAAAGAACTCTTAAAATGTTGGGAGTGTGGAGAGAAACACTAATCTAAAGACTGTCCAGCAAGGAAACAAAATTTTAATGTTCATTCTATTTAGGAAGCAATTACAGTTGGGGATATGTCCAGGAGCATGCCTAGAATCTGCGATGCACTGGAAAATCGGCAAGCAGACCACTAGAATTCCATGGTCGAAATTGAAGGTATAATAAATAATCAACCTATCTCTATCTTAATTTATCTAGGAATAAGACTGAGTTATATTTCACCTAGAGTAGTTGATTTATGCAATTTGGTACCTGAAAAGTTTGATAAGTCATAGCTAGTGCAGTTAGCCACAGGTACAAAAAGAAAGGTTACTAGTATTGTTAGAAATTGTAAGACAATGTTGAATGATTTCCTTACACATGTGAATGTAAATATATTGCTTTTAGGATCTTATGATCTGATAATAGGAATGGATTGGCTTGTAGAGCATAAATTTTTGCTAAATTGTTTTGATAAAACATTTACATGTATTGAGAATAACGGAAATATTATTAAAGTGAAAGTAATTCCTAGGAAGGTAACCATTAGAGAAATCTCTGCTCTGCAAATGAAGAGATCAGTAAGAAAATGATATAAGGTATTCACGGTGTATATAATAAATGACAAGGAAGACAATATGAAACCTAAACTTGAAAACATACTTGTTTTAAAGGAGTTCGAATATATATTTTCAGAAGAAGTCCCTGGAATTCCTCCAAAAAGAGACAAGGACTTCACAATCGATCTGATACCTGGAGCGGTACCAACATCAAAGGCTCCATGTTGAATGAACATAATCGAACTCACAAAACTAAAATCACAATTACAAGAACTAATCGATAAAAAGTGCTTTTGACCAAGTGTGTCTCCTTGGGGAGCACCGGTCTTATTTGTGAAAAATAAGGACAAAACACTAAGATTATGTATAGATTACAGGAAACTAAATAAAATGACTATTAAATACCGATACCCACTTCCCCATATATATGATCTGTTCGATCAGATCCACAAAGCAACTATATTTTCAAACATAGATTTAAGGTCGGGTTATCATCAAGTGCGAATAAAAGATGAAAATATTTTTAAAACAACATTTATGACATTTTATGGTCACTATGAGTTTATCGTAATTCCCTTTGGGTTTACAAACGCACATGCTGTGTTCATGTGTTTAATGAACAACATCTTAAGTAACTATCTGAATAAATATGTGGTTGTCTTCATTGACGACATATTAATCTACTCTAATAATGAACAAGAACACAAAGAACATCTGAAAATAGTTTTGCAAGTATTAAGAGAACAACAGCTTTATGCAATATTCAGTAAGTGTGACTTTTTCAAAGACAATATGTAGTACCTCAGACACGTAGTGTTCAAGGATGGAATCTCAGTCAACCCTGATAAGGTAAAGGCCATCATGGAGTGGTAGGTTCCTAAAATGTATCTGACATCAGATCATTTATGGGAATCACTAGATACTACAGGAAGTTCATACAAGGTTTTCCTAAGATTTCCTACCCCATAACTTCCTTAAAAAATAAAGGAAAAAAGTTTGAGTGGACTAAAAATTGTGATGAAAGTTTTAACAAATTAAAACACCTATTAACCACCACCCCGATCTTAAAAATTGCTTATCCATTCAAGGATTTCGTTGTATGTACCAATGGTTGCAATGAATGGCTAGGTGGAGTTTTACTACAAGAAAATTAAGTTATAGCTTATGAATCCAGAAAACTAAAATATCATGAAAATAATTATGCGACACATGATCTAGAACTTGCTGCTATAATTCACGCCTTAAAAATGTGGCGACATTACTTAATTGGGAGAAATTTTTTACTTATGTCATACAACATCAACCTTAAATATCTATTTGATCAACATAATTTGAATGCAAGACAATCCAGATGGTTGTCCTTTCTAAGTGAGTATAACTTCGAAATAAAACATATAAAGGGAAAGGAAAATAAAGTAGAAGATGATTTAAGTCGTCATGCGAATTTACTGTGTGTAAGCAACAACTACGAATTTGATATGGGAAATCGGATTTTAAGTACTGAAAATTCTGATGGTGAATATCATAACTTAAAAGAAAAGACTGCTAAAACTGATTAAGAACAAGTAAAAACAGACTTTAGCCTAAACCAACAAGAATTATTGTTGTATAAAGACAGGATATATATACCAAACATAAGAGAAATAAAATTGACAGTCATGGATGAACTACATAAAAGACCATACTTAAGGTATCTGGGGTATCAGAAATTGATTACCATGATGAGAAAATACTTCTTTTGGCTAAACATGAAAAAGGAAGTGGCTAAATACTTAGCTCGCTACCTTGAATGTCAACAAGTTAAAGTAGAGTATTAACATCTCGTAGGATTGTTGTAGCCACAACCCCTTCCAGAATGGAAGTGGGAGACCATCAGTATAGATTTCATCACCGAATTTCACAAGAATTTCAGACAACATGATTCCATCATGGTTGTGGTTGACAAATTAAGCAAAGCGGCTCAGTTTATACCTGTCAAATCTACCTACAAAGTTATTAATATTGCAGATATCTTCATGTAATAAATATTCAGGTTACATGGCGTAGTGAAGGTAATAGTCTCGGATAGAGACGCAAAGTTTACAGATAACTTATGGAAATCCTTATTTAAAGGCTTGGGTACCCAGTTAAATTTCAGTATTGCATATCATCCACAAACGGATGGGCATACTGAAAGGGTAAACGTGGTTCTATAGGACATGCTAAGAATGTATGTTATGGACAAACCAGGTAAGTGGGAAGACTACCTACAATTAGTTGAATTTGCTTATAACAATAATTTCCAAGTTTCTCTAGGTTTAAGTCCATTTGAAATTTTATATGGCCGTAAGTGTAATACTCCAATCTCATGGAGCAACCCTGTTGATAGATTAATGTTAGGACCTGATTTATTAGAAAATATGGAACTAACCCTGAAATAGGTACAACAAAACTTGAAGACTTCCCAAGATAGGAAGAAAAGTAATGCTGACTTAAAAATAACTCCTAGAGGGTTCCAAGTGTGTGATCATGTATACATAAAGGTAAAGCCCAAGAAAAGTACCTTGAGATTGGGCGGGTATAAGAAATTGGAACCCACGTATTGTGGGCCATTTGAAATTCTAGCTAAAGTGGGGCCGGTTGCATAACAGTTAGCCCTACCACCCAATATTAATGTACATAATGTGTTTTGCGTTTCTATATTGAAGAGATATGTTCATGATGTTTCTCATGTGATTGATTGGAATGTATTCCAGGTGGAACCCGAGGGAGAGTTCCAAGTGGGGCCGGAGCGCATTGTCGATAGGAGAGATATTTTACTCTGGAACCGTACCATCATATAGGTAAAGGTGCAATGGAAGCACCTTAGTCTGGAAGAAGCTAAATGGGAGCTGGAAAGTAATATGTAGGAAGCATATCGAGACTTATTCCAAAAGGCTGACATGGATGAATAAAAACAAAAGTTATAACACCAAATATGGTGTTATCTTTTAAGGGGAAGTGTATGTAATACCCCCTGAATTAATAAATATTAATTCTGCTGGAAAACACTTTGATTATTATTTTATTATTCTTTGACAGGAAAGTTAAGAATATAACATTTTGTAATAAAAATTTCCCTATTAATAAAACATGCTGAAGGAAAACAAAAGTTGAAGTAGCTGTGAAAGAGTGTTCCCTGACCCATAAGAAGGAAATGACAAGTGGAAAATACCATCGAGTGAGAACTCAAGATGCAAGAGGCATCTTCCCCAAAAATTAGGTATGCACTCTTAGTTGAGTTGCTAAAGAGAAGGAGGCTCATAAATGACCAAGTCATAGGAAAAATACTATTTAATAGTACGTCCATGAGCAACAGGAGGCTAGCATTGGACGAGAATTAACATATATGTAATGCAATAGATTGCGCATTAAGATATTTTTCTCTTGTGGTTGAGTGAAAAGGCTCAGGGGTTCTAGAGAAAGTAATTTGGTTGCTTTGGGAGTTGGTTGGGAGGAACAAATTCTCTACTTTTGTTTTCCAAGCATTGGTTCAAGGATCCTACTCTCTTTTTCTTATGAATAATTTTAGTTACAGTAGGATGTGTATGTAAAATGTTTATGTACAGTTCCATCTCCAGGTAGTAGGATTATGCATTTCTGTAGAACAAATATCATTGTTTCTCCGAAGTATTTTAGATCTATACAATGTTATTACTGTAGTGATTAATAATTCGTTCTGAGCATAAGTTGGTAGAACTAGTTGTTGTTGTATAGTTTCAAATCCAATATTTGAAGAATCTTAGAATTCATGATTCTATATATACTGGATTGAATCCTTTGTTTCTTTTTAAAATGTACCACGTATTCCTACTTTTAACTGGGCATTTTCTGTTCGTATCGTTTCCTCTCAACTTAATTATGCTTATTGAATGTGGACTCAATCTGTAATGTTGTTATAGTGTAGATCTGTATTATGCCTATGTAATAGATGAAAAATATTTTGTTTTTACATAGAGGAAACCTTAAAAATTTGTTGTCTGAATCCCTACTCAACTTAGCACAGTTACGGCTTGACTGTTAAATTTATGAACAAAGAAGACGGAATGAAAGAAGGGTTAAGCATCAAGTTAATCTTTAGATCAGTTTAGCTGAGAGTAAATCAAAAACCCCAAATCAAATCGGAAACCCTTGAATCCGCAAAGTTAAACATTGGCCCAAAAATTTAGAAGATCAACGGTCCAGATCAAATCCGCAATGAGATCAACGGTTCACTGAAGTTGTGGAAGAGGAATTGTAGAGGTTTAGTTTTGAAAATTTGTAAGGAAACCTGCTTTCTTTAATCCGCATATTAGACGTTGATCCAAAAAAAGAGTAGATCAATGATCAAGATTGCATCCGCAAAGAAGATTAATGGATGATATTGGTCATGAAGGTTCCATTATTGAATCCGCAAAGAATAAGATCAACAACGCGGAAAGTATAAAATATTAAGTTAAATAATTTTGACATCGAAGAATGTGTTGAATAAAGAGTATATGCTTCAAACCGATGTAACACTGGGTCCAAAATATATCTGCCCCCACGAGCATTTCATAACGATATTATTAAAAATAATAAATACCATTATTGTTTTTTCAAAATTTCTATGTTGATGATATTATTTCATATATTCGTTGAGAAAGAGAAAATGTTTCAAAAAGATAATGTTATTTACAAATATATATATATTTTAATATCCTTTTCTTAAATTTCTTTTTATAATATGTTTATGATATTATTTTATTTTCTACATATATGTGGTGGAAAACAGAAAATGTTTCAAAAGAATATTATTAAAAATAATAATATAACATCATTTCCTGTCGTCTAAACGCTTGCTTCCCATGCATGTTCTGCAAAGGTACAATATTCAGAAATATTTTATTTACATTGGATGTTTAGACCGTCAGAATTTTGAATCTTATCATAATTATTTCCCCTGTATTCTAGGGTTGAAACATGTTGCATATGGCATATAAGACTGGATGTGGTTGGTGGCGCAGTGTGCACGGTGTATATCTATCAAAAGGAGGAAGACTAGTTCCGCTTAAATCGGATTTAGAAGCTATGCCGCTATTTTGGTGTAGTATGGCTTGGATTCAATGACATTCAACTTTTATATAAAACATTTTTTAAATTAATATTTATTTTTAAAATTGCTAAAATTGCTATTTTGGTCTAGTATACTAAAATTGTTTTAACAAGATGATATTCATTATATTTATGATAGTGTTAATTGAATTTTTAATCAATTTATATTTATAAAAAGTTTTTAAGTTTATAAACATAAAAAAACATGTTAAAGTGTTTGAGTTTTTCTTTATGATGACGACGATGACGATGGTTAACATCAACTGAGACCAATCTTTGGTCTATCGGACCTAAAGAAATGAATTTATTAGTTTGTTTTAAAATTGTATTCCTATGCTCAAAGAGCTTGGTGAGAAGCGTCTCGAGCTCACTATAATTTTGACAAATTAAAATGTTAGGAAGGTTGGTATTGCAACAAAGATTATGAAATTGAGATCTAATGTGGGTGTGCGCAGGGCACTCTAAGAGGAAGTGATTTTCATCTTCAATGTTCATATTCTCATAGAGACGACAGATCCTTTCCACCCATGGTGTTTTAGGAACTATCCAACGACCTATTTCGCTATGGAGCTCATGAGAGTTTGTTCTTATCTTGGCTATATTAATTTTTTTCTTTGAACTAGTTAAAACAGAGAGATACTTTTGATCATATAGAGTATGGTTGATGACCTCCTTATAATATCTTAATTTTCTTTTAGCTTCTAAATCTTTCTCACATCACAATTTCTCTTTAAACTTAGAAGCAACAATATTTTTAATGTTATTAATATTTTGCAATGTAACATTTTCGTCGATCTCCTAGTGATTTAACCAGGCCCTGGTATCTTTATACCAACCTCACTTGAGCCTTAGGTTGTTTTGGCTGGAATTAAAAGCTATCTTAGGAAGTCTATGGTTTCCCATGTTATTGATTTTTTGTTTGTACAACAAGAGCTTAGTCATAGCTAGGCTGTTGATAGGGGAAAGACCTAATTCTATAAGGAGAATAGGATATGGTGTATTTCTTTTAATTTTGAGGTTATACGTTATAAAATGCTTCTATATTTCTCCAATATTTCTCCAGAATTCTCTAGAGATGCTGCAACCCCAAACCTCACAACCATACAAGATAACAAGAGTGACAAAAGTTTCAAAGAGGATCTTCTTTTTATCCCACATCACAAGGTTTGTTTCTTTACAATAATGTTCAAGACCAAAATAAGATTTCCACCCTCCATTAATCCTTTTCTCAATGCTATAGTTCCAGTTAAGCTTGTGATGAATATCAATTCCTAGGTATTTGCAAGAAGACACTTCCTCCAAGTTTCTATTGTCATACACAAAATTAGCGTAAGTGTCCTTCTTGGATTTGATAATCATAACTTTTGTTTTGTGAGTGTTGACAGTCATACCCACTGTAGAGCAGAAATCCTTAAGAAGTCGTAGTTGCTTATCAAGATCAGATGGACCCCTTTCCAAAAGAACAATATCGTCAGCATAGAGAAGAAGGATGATGACTATCCCAACTTAGAACGTTCCAGCACAACCTGCTTCTTCTCAAACAACCTTCTAGATTATCGATGTAAATGCCAAATAGGGCAGGGAGAGGGGGCAACCTTGTTTAACTCCAATATTACACTTAATATCTCTCGACCACCCCTTGTTGCTCTTAAACTTGGTAATTACATTCTCGTATAACCTTATTGCAGCAACTCTCAACTCGAGAGGAACCTTTAGCTCTTCTAATCTATTCCATAGATTATTTCTAGGTACTGTATTGAAAACCTTTCTAAAGTCAACAAAGCAACAAAAGAGATTGGATTTATCATTACAACATTCCTCCACAATGATCCTAAGGGTAACAAGGTGGTCCATTGTTGATTGTTGCCTTCTAAAACTCACTTGGTGTTTAGCCCGCTTACTTGGCGTTTAGCCCGCTTACATTCACTTTCAATCCATCTGTTGATCTTCTTTTCCAAAATAATACCATATAACTTGGCTAAGAGGGGGTTAATCATAATTGTATGATAATTAGAGGGGTTATTTGTATCCCACTTTTAAATATAGGGATAATGAGGCTCTGAGTCCAAGGTTTAGGGAATTCTTGCTTGATGGCTTGATTGAATAAATTGTGGATGCGAGGGATGATGATAGGACCTCCAATTTTTAAGATTCCTGCTTGGTAAACTTCAATGTTTTTAGCTTTTTCCATTTTCTAGATGCTTAGCCCCAAAATTTTTGTCTTCTAATGATGAAATTTCTACCATTGTGAGCCACGGGGACTTCACTTAGTGAACCTCTCACATAGCACGTGCGATCGTGGGATATTAAAGAATAACCTTAATTTCGAGAGATATTGACCCAAACTCTTTTTGTTGAAACCCCATCTCAATACTTAAAACCTCCTCCCCACCCCTTTTTATACCTCAATCCTTATAAACCACCCTACCCACCCCCACTTTAAACCCCTCATCCCCCCAATACCTGCAATATATTGGTTCGATTTTTTATAATTTTAAAACCCACAATATGAACTAACGTGATAGGATATTGGTCAACAAGTGAAGCCCCCGTTTTGTGAGTAGGGGTTCAAAGTTGCCTATGACATTTGGGGATTCATAAAGATTTTTAAGATAGGAATTCCAGTCGTGTAAAGCAATTCTATTATTATCTTTAGTTTTTCTAGTTAGAATCTTCCTTCAGAATTTCTTAGGAGCCACCTTAGAGAGGTGTAAGATGTCTTCTTGTTTTTTATGAATATATTGCATTTTTTTTCTTTTAGTTAGGGCTTTGTATATTTTTTATCTTGTCAATTTTAAGAGACTCATCAAGAGCTCCCTTAATTTCTCTCCTCGCACGTTTACAAAATTTAGCATACCAAGGGTTTGTTTTTCTATTTCTTTTATTACTTGAGACTTCAATTGAGAACTTGTTAATAGAATGTGAGAGGGTTGTAGTAAAATTATGATAGAGGTATTCTATGTTGTCTATACTTGATAAAGGAAGCAAATTAACTTTTAAATCATTTAGAAAAAGATCATTTTTATTTCTATCAAAGATCAAGTTCTTTTGGCTATAAAGATTATCTTCTATGGTATCTCTATGCATGCAAAATTGAGAGTTACAATTAAAGGTCTATGATCTGAGTCAGGCTTGTGGTCCTTTAAGATGTCAAAATTTATTATTTCATTGTATAAAGGGATATAAAAAATAACATAGTCTACCATGCTACTACCAAGCCCATGGATACAGGTCATCTGGCTAGAATTGGACCACTTCTTTAGACCATTGCAAATTATGAGATCTTAAGCGTTTGAGTTTTTCATTAATACTATATCATTATTTTGAGTTTTTATTTAATGATTCAAGATAAAATTATGACATAATTATTTAATGTGTGGTAAATAAATCAAATATATTTAATTATTTATTTATTTTCATACATTGATGTACAAAAATATAATAAATAAATTAAATATATTTTATTAATACAAATTTAATAATTTTTCACATTTAATTAATATATCAAAATATAATAATTAATATATCAAAATGCAATTTATTTAATATAATTGAATTTAAATAAAATTTAAAGCAAAAATGTTACCTAAATTAAAATAAAAATATTACATAATTATTTAATTAATGTAGAACAAATAAATCAAATATATTTTACTAATTAATATAATCAACAATGAAATAATGGAAAAAAATAGTGGCCAATGCACTATTAACCATCGAGTACATACCAAGGATGAAACTTTAATATAATATTAATACTCCCATCATTTAAAAAAAATGAGACCAATTAAATGTTATATAATTTATATATTTTTTTAAAATCAAGGCGTAATTCATTAATATTTAGTACACCATGTGATAATGAAAAAGTTATAAGTACATTAAAGACCACATGGTATGGTATATGAGCGTGTTTAATTTTATAGAATATTAATTTAGAGTTATGTTTTTTTAAGGAAATAACTTATTATGTTTTGTTTTTTATTAGGGAAACTTACAACAAAAATAGGCTATTACTTATATGACAAAAAGTTCATACCACACACAAACTATTATATTCTAAATATTTAAAGCAAACAAATCTTTTAAATATATAACATTCTTAATTTTTAAACCAAAACATACCACTTATCTAATTTAAATTTTAAAACATAAGCACAACTACTTAATATTGTCATTAGATTATTCTTATAACAAGATTCTTCTCATGTTACAAGCATCTTATATTATTTTTATAGGGCTACTAGCAATACAACTTTATCAATAAGAATAAATATATAAAATATAAAAATTATATGGCTACTAGCAATACAACTCTATCAATAAAAATAAATATATAAAATATAAAAATTATACACATGGTAAGAATTGTCATGGTCATTAAATGACAATGGTGTTTATTGCAATGACGATTTCAGCATCAATGTAAAAAAAAATTCAAACAGAAACAATTAAATATAAATCCACACATGTTTTAAATAATACATAGTTATATAAATGATCATAAGTTAATGATTTTGGATGATTACATAGTGATATAAATGATTATAAGTTAATATTTTTAATAAAGTTTTATATATTACTAGCAATTGCCCCAAGGAAGGTGCAATAATACGCCGTGAAGGTAATTGTTAGCGGGTAAGTGAGAACAAGTAGTCTAGTATCTATCATTGCCTAACCAGTATAACCTATTAATAAGAAAAAGAACATCATTGGAAAACACATAAGAATTCATGTTAACCCACCAATCTATTTTGAAACTATTTGATAGTTTAGAAAAAGGCCTGTCTGATGAAGAGTTTTGGGCTATTCAAATTGCTTGACTTACATCATGTGTATCTCTGAAATGGCAATGATCGAAAAGTTGAAACTTGGACACAAGTTCCCTTTTTTTTAACTTGTGAGTTTTGGACCCTGAGGTGTCATAGAAAAAATGGGAGTGAAAATGCCAAAATGACTAATTAAATGTGAAATTTTCAGAATCTCTCTGAAATACTTGATCCCAACTTGGTCTTAGGTCTCTCTAAATCACATGCAAGTATTTATGACATGAAACTGAAACACATGAGATCAATTCACTTCTTTTAACCAATATAGCAATCACACATAAAAATTGACACCAAAGTTTTTGGTCTAATGACCCTGAAAAAATACTTGCTAGAAAACCAATGAGAGATATAATAGCTTTTATTATCTTCAAGCAATTTACAATTGGTACAATAGATCAATCCAACATAGACTTATCTCTGCGCCAAAAGGCTTTGATGCACAAGTCTAATCTCTGAAGGATAGATGGGTAGTGTTCCCCTTAGACTGAGTGTGTCCCTCTCTTTGACGGTGCCTCTTTGTCTGAAGTTGCTCTTTGATTAGGGTCTCTCGCCCCTCTACAGTTGGATCACTGTCTCGGTGATTTTTGTATTTACTATAATCCGATTTTTGTATTCACTATAATCCATTTATATGAGGCAAAATATATCATTTCAATTTTCATGGTTTCAATAATGATGTGATTCAAGAATGGTTTTCATTATAAACTTTGAATATGTTTTTCAAAATTTAAAAATATTTTTAACTTTTTATCATGCCTATATGTAGATCCCAAGTTTCCAAAAATTTGGCAGATCTATAGCTAGATCCATATTCATATATGTATATCTTAGTAACCTTGCTTTCTAACCTTCTCATGTTCTCGTATCGACTTCTCTACAAGTATAATGGCCAATTGGAACTCATGGTGGGCTCAGCCTAACCTTCTCATGTTCTCATATCAACTTCTCTACAATTATAATGGCTAATTGGAACTCATGGTGGGCTTAGCTTTATATAGTATGAATTATAATGGCCAATTGGAACTCATGGTGGGCTCAGCC